>JAPDES010000076.1:0-197739 GCA_027569235.1 Aspergillus sparsus
CCCCCCCCCCCCCCCCCCCCCCCCCCCCACCCCCCCACCCCCCCCCCCCCCCCCCACCCCCCCCCCCCCCCCCCCAAAAAATCACCAAACACCCACCCCCCCAACCCACCCAACCCCCAATCCCACACTTCAAAAACCCCCCCAAAAAAATCCCCCCCAACCCCAAAATTTCCTTGTTTCTTTTAAACCAAAAAACAACCCCCCCCCCCCCCCCCCCCAACATTTTTTTCTTTCATAGAGTTTCGTGCCACATACCAATACAAACCAGGCAATCCCCGGAATCGATCCACATCCTCATATAAACGATCCACAATCTCTGCTTGCTCTGAGGCCGGAATATCGCGGTGTTCGCTATAACTACGAACATACTCCGTCAAAAACCCTCGCCGCACGGACCGTGTTGGCATCATGCTATAATCACAGTCGTAACCACCCCATTCAGCGAAGTGGTTGGCGATATCGAATGCGGCTGGTGATGGAGTGGCATACTCATAATCTATGAAATTGACCGTTTGCGATCCATCCTCTGCGGCACACCCCCCCGCAGTAGGAAGAATGATGACGTTGGCACAGAGAAGATCACAGTGTGCAAAGACCAGCTAGACAGGCACAGTTAGCCTCTTAAAAGAGAGTAAAAGGGCAGAGTTTGAGAAGCAATTTAAACCATACCCCATCTTCACCGAGACCCTTCCCATCGTCAAATTCACTCACTACCCGCTTCAGCTCCCGCTGTAGACTAAGTCTCCTTGCTCGTTGCGCCTCCGTGAGAGTGGGAAGAGCAATAACCCATTTTTGAAGTACAGTCCAGATACTAGGGCCAGGCCGGCGAGGCTGGATCACATTCAAGTCCTCTTCTGGTTTGGACGGCTGAGCGTCCGCATTCACTTCTACGCGGTCTATGGAAGGGAACTCTGGGGAATCTGTGGATGGCTTCGCAGCCCCACCGATAGGAAGAACCGCGTGCCACTGGCCGAGGCGTCGGGCAACACCACGCCAAACTCGCTCAGTCACCAAGTCCTCATGGCTAGCAGGACGGCCCCGGATAAACCGATAGAGTAGTCCATTCTTGAAACGAGCCAAAAGGGGGGGAGCTAGGCCAAATCCAGCAAGAAGAGCGTGCGAGTTTGTTTCTCCTATATATAGACCACATCTACTTTAGCAATGTCGCGCTGGGCAAGATAAAGAACCAAGAAATGGAAACAAGGTGTCGGGTATAGGTCCTGGGTGTGGCATACTTTCACGGTCTATGAGAATCTCTGTATGATTACCGTATGCTCTCATCAGTACTGCTTCGTTGTCTATCTGTTCCTCGGTCAAACCGGGCTTGCGATTTATGGCTTTGAAGAGCTACCGAGCCATGTTAGTCTACCATTTTATGCTTGTTAGTCGCTTACGCAGGGTCAGTATCAAAATTTAAACACACGGTATTAGTTATTCCGTCCGTAAAGCGCACGAACTCGATTTTGTTGTCAGGGCCCTCCCAATGAGGGTTCAACGTGAGCACCAGCCTTAGTGCAGATGCTATCGAATCAGCATGATTATATGACTGGGAAATATAGCGAGGAGAGGCGACAGCAATCGCATCCGACTGGCTTTTTGACCCCATATTGAGACTAATCTTCGAAGGAAGAGGAATGCGACTGGTATATAGAGGTTCGTTGATGAAGCGGTGAAGCGACCAAGGAGTATATGTGGTTTAAATACTAAGTTTCAAAGGGAAAAAAAAAAGGAAAACTAGTTAGCAATATATTCATACATAGGGCTCCTAGGACACAATGGATAGAGATACATCCACGATCCAGTGGCAAAAATATGCTCCATTGCGCAGAGGTAATGGGATACCAACTTACCCACAAGTCGCAGACACCTGCGATAGTTCCAGCAAAAGTGGCAAAGGATTGTAAACCCAAAGACTCACACACAGTTTACAAAAGTATCGCAACGCAAATCAACGAGCAATTGATACCCTCAAGACCAGACAAAGTGACGATAATAAAGAAGGCAATAAATTAGCCAAAGCAGGTTCAGGGAGAGAAAGGGGAGAGGAGGGGAGAAGATGTAGCCCAGATGTCGACAACGGTGGTCTCGTGCCTCCTTGCCTGTGATTGGAGAAATCACCGCGGATCCTGACGCCCCTCTTTTTTCCACGGGAATACTCCGTTACGGGTGCCTCGAAGTTTGTCCAAAGGAGGGCATTACATGCTAATCGTTTTGCACAAGGGGGGGGGGGACAAGCATTTAGTTGCTGTCAGCACCCTATTTCTCCCCGGAATAACTTCTTCACGCGTACTGATAGGAGGGAACAAACTGAACACTGTCAAAAATGTAGCATTTTATTTTAAGTCAGGAGAGTGTTATTGCCACTTAATTTTACTGTAACCAAAAAACCATAATAATACCACAGCCCAAAATCTTGAAAACTTACTAGCATGAGCAATCTAACCTTATTAGTCTATGGCGCTCAACCATTAACATGTGATTCTCAACCTTGTGATTAGGTAACCAGTGGTTCTCGATTCTCGACTGACCAGGGAAGCCCTAGCCCTACCAATATCCGATAAGGGCAATATCCACTAGTCTATTAAGAGGCTAGCGTAAACACAAGCACCGTCCTATAAAAAGACCGTCGTACCCCCGAAACACCTCTTTCTTTTTCTTCTTTTTCCTCATCATCAGTAGAGGTTTACATTGACCATGTAAATTCTACCGGAGCTCCGCCACGTGCGGCTTGCTGAGGGCTATTCTGTGTTCTTTTCACCATGGGTTTCCTTCCGTTCCCGGCTCTGCAGAGCAATTAGCGTTCTCCTTTTTCCCTTACAAACTATGGCTTTGCTAGGTTTCTCTTCGCAAGAAAAGATCCCCATGCGCGTAAGCTGTGGAGGAGATGCGACATGCCTTTATTATTATTATTATTATTATTATTGTTATTATTATTGTTATTATTATTGTTATTTATGTAGACCTTGTTGATCTTATATATCGCGCAGTAGTTGATTAGCAAATTTTCGATTTGTATTCTTGTGGGCGCAGGCTGCAATTCTCTTTTTATAAAAAGATGTACTTGGGTCGCTAGTCCACAATTAAATGCTCGAAGACCTATCAAAGGAAGTACAATGCTGCCATGACTCTAG
Source organism: Aspergillus sparsus (assembly GCA_027569235.1). Lineage (NCBI taxonomy): Eukaryota > Fungi > Ascomycota > Eurotiomycetes > Eurotiales > Aspergillaceae > Aspergillus > Aspergillus sparsus. Next base: position 3,132 of record JAPDES010000076.1, read on the forward strand.
GTGTCTGAAAAATTAAGCAGACACTAGATGGTCAATATGCCAATTGACACTCCATGACATATGATTATTGTCTTGTCCCACATGATTTTGAATATTTATTTTCTAAATTATGTCTCTGGGATACACCAATTCTTTTCGCAGCTATTTTTTTTTTTTTTTGAGCAAGCACAAGGACATCTTTTGGCTGATGTGATCAAGCAAGCAAAATGCACGATCTCGTATAGTTAATTATTCTGTAAACCCCGAGATATGAAGTCGGGAATCATGCATACATCTTAAACTCTTCCTGCATTACCAATTTGAATCCTCTCTCCGGACCACGGATCAGTGCTGCGAAGCACTGGCCAGCTCGTTCCATCCGCTTTCACCAATGTTAACTCGAGTTTCGTCCCAAGAACTTTGAACTGACTCTTCTCCGGGTCAATGGGCGCGAACAGCGAGTATGTATCCTTGTATCGCTTGTTATCGGTAGTTGGGAGATCCAAGTCGATTGAGGTGGAGGTAAATTCCACTTTAGCGCTGGCCTTATCGATCTTCTTCAGATAAAGTGAGACATTCACGGAAGAAGATGTCTGATAGAAGTCATTCCTATTAACTAGTCAATATTTTCCACCCTCGAAATCCGGAGAAGGGGGTGAAGACAAATGTATCTACCATACCTGACATTCTCAACTTTCTCCTCATCTGACGGCTTGCCCTTGCCGACAAAGAGATGCTTCTTCTTCTCTGCACATCCTTGGATCTTCAAGAATTCATCAAATTCAAGAACTCTCTTCTTGCAACACGACCATCCTTTACTTCCCTCGTGGAAAATCGGGTGCCCGGGGTGATGTACACACTGCTCTTCATCACGGGACATGTCTGGGTTATAGCTGGCATTGCACCCCTTGCGACGGCAGGTAGCGTTGGCCGGGATTGCAAGCGAAGGATCATCCGACTCCGGTTCTTCGGGAGCAGGTGAAGGAGCATTTGAGGGAGGGGGGATGGCAGGCGAAGAGACAGGACCCCGCGAGACCGCAGCCGAGACCACAGGAGCTTGTGGGGTAGGAGCAAATATTTCTGTATCAACTATCGATGCTTTCTTTGGCTCAACAGGGGTATCGTCTACTGTTGAATGTTTCCCCGTAGTGCATGGAGGAATGGACATGAATTCCTCAAAGGTAAGGACGCGGGGTTTGCAGCATTTCCAGCCTAGATCCCAGAAGTAGGAAAGGTTAGTGGGGTAAATATGTGGACTTTTGAGAACCTTGGGAGGGTACTTGCAATATGCAGCCAAAATATCAAATAAAAATAGCAAATACAATAGCTAGAGGATGAAATTCCCCCAGTGGAAACAGTCTACTTACCTTTCTGTCCCTCATGGAATACCGGAGGACCAGGATGATAGACACAGGGCTCTTCCGAGTCGGTGAACTCCTTCTCGCAACCCTTATGGACACACTTGGAGGTCATCGTGTCTGGTCAAACAATTAAACAGGCGCAAATAATTAGAGTGCAAGATTTCCTTCCTATTATTCTCCTTTGGACTAACAACGAGAGTGAGAGCGAGTGGAAGAAGTAGGTTGAGGAAGGGCTGAGTCTTCTGGAACTGTGGTACTGGTGGTCGGGCCCAAATGGGTTTAGTCTGGGGAAGCTCGAAGGTTCCATCTTCTCGGGTTCTTTGATGATCGTTTGCTTTATCTCAGCCCAACCCTTGCCCGACAAATCTATTGCCACCCCAGCCAATTGACATAGTGTCCCTAGCATAGCAAAGCATCATGTTTCCAACTGCCCGCTTGCTTAATGCTGCTCGCGTCACGCTATTTACCCGTGCAGGCTGTGGGCTATGCGACACCGCCAAACACACCGTGACCCAGCTCCACACGCGACGACAATTTGACTACTCCGAAGTAGACATAATGGTTCCTGGAAATCAGAAGTGGAAAGATGTCTATGAATTTGATGTCCCTGTTCTACATGTGCAGTTCCCCAAGAATGGGGGTCCCGACTTGTCCGACCCCAAAAAATTGTTCCACCGATTTACCGAACAGGAGGTCGAGACACTAGTGGACGACGCTGAACAAAACTAGATCGTACAACATAACACTAAAGTCCGCCCAGAATATACGTCATTCGCTTGTTGATCAGAATCATGGCTCATCAATTGAAGCTAGAAATTTGGACATGGTATATACACTCTATCATTTCAGATCACAGCTACCTAGTATGTGGGAACCGCGGCATCAGTCTTGCTGCCCTTGGCCGTTTCCAATGCATTGGAAAGGAAGGTGGGAAGTGCAACGGCATCAGCAACAACCGAGATCTAATGTTTTTTCGAAGAAAAAAAATAACAATAGTCAGCCCCCTCCTCCAGAAAGAATAAAATGCAAAAAACGAAACTCTCAATACGTACCATGTGGAATCCTTGACTCGCATACTTCTTGGCTGCCTCACCGCCAACACAATAAATGCCAGCTCTCTTGCCATTATTAATCGCAGCTAGGCGGATACGCTCAATAGCCGCGTTAAGATCATCATGGAACTCGCCCGTAACTGGACGGCCAATGTTGTTTCCTAGATCCCAGGGACCAATGAATAGGACATCAATTCCAGGGACTTTGGCAATTTCCTCAACCTATGGCATGAGATTAACCAATGATCAGGTCGTAAAATTAGAAGCAATGATAAATCAAATAACCGAACTTACATTCTCAAGAGCCTCCTTGGTCTCGATTTGTACAATAGTAAGAAGGGAGTCATTTGACTGCTGCAAGTACTCCAAGGAAGTAACACCACCAATCGATCCCATAGCAAACGGGCTTCCAAATCCTCTACGGCCGACAGGTGGGAATTTAGCTGATTCAACCAGCCGACGGGCATCGTCTGCGGTATAAAGAAGAGGCACGATAATTGCATGAGCACCCGAGTCCAACGCTCCTGTCATATTATTAGCATCCTATATATGCTATTCATCCTTCACAGACTCTCGAGTAAACGGGGCCATATACTCTTGACCATCCAGCCTTCATTTGCAGCAATCCGAACCACTGGGCTCACCCCAGTGGCCGCGATAGCCGCGACAGCCTCGTGCATTTGCCAGTCTTCGCTTAACCATTAGCTCATCGTAAATTAAACGCAGAATACGTAAGGCTCCTACCAGCGATATTGCCATGTTCAGTGTCAACGCAAATCCAATCGTAGCCAGTTCTTGCCATGAACCGGGCATGGTTGGCACCGGGAAGCATTTGCCAGGCACCAAAAGTGAGACCCCGCGAGGTGCGAAGGGCTTGTTGAAGGCGGTTTGCGGCTTGCATGGCTGTGGATATAGATAGATGTCGGTCGGGGTAGAGGATGTTTATATTGTTTAAGATAAAGAGGGAAAAAAGGTAATAAAAATAAATAAAAACTCAATTCATGAATACAATAAGTAAGAGTAGAAAAAAGAAAGAAAGAAAGGGAAAAAGGAAAATGAAGATGAAATATATACCACTATAGAGAAAATCAGTAATACATTAATAGTGGAAGCTATGGAGCCTCGCGCAAAGAATAACCCGAAACCCCGCAAGAGGTAGAAATTCGGCAACTACCCGGCCGGATATGGAGTTGACGGAGAGGAACTTGGGATTGTTCTCCAACTATGCTATTATCACTTTTATTAGTATTCATTAAGAGGCCGGGTGGACTTTCATCTTATTTTCGTCTTTCTAACTAAGAATGTTTGCTCCTCTTTTTAATGTGCCAGAATACAAACCCCCACCAAAATAAATAAATAAAATCAGCTAACATCTGGATAACAGCGGTACCTCTCATCAGTCTCATCCGATCCAACGCCATTATGGACAGTAAGTAAGTTATTCGGATCAATTTGCTGCTTGATCTGCGACAATCGGTTGTAATTCTCCTGTCCCCAGAACGAAGCGATTGGATCAGGCTCAAAGGGATCTGCCTCATTCTGGTAGGCGCCAGAGCTCGGGGTAAACTCACGCAGCGGATTCATTGCCTCGTGCGTTAATTGCCATATTCTCCGGACAAGTTTGGGATCAGTGGTACGACCATCGAACTCCCGCATGTACATTAGATGCCATAGTCCATCACGCCAAGCGGGGGTCACAGATGGAGCCCCTGGTTGACCAATATGGTCAGACTCTGGCATTTTGTTACGTGTGTAGTAAAAAGGTGCAGCAACAGCTATCGTTATGCCCGAGCTTGATAAGGTTTCTGCGTCATACTGACATTCGTTGAAGAGGTCAATTACCAGCGATACGAGGTCCTGCTGTTTCACCTCATCCTCGCTAAAACAATCTGCGCCAATGATTCGGGAAGAAACGGTCCAGGCCGAGCCAGGATATGTGATGAGATCAAGTGCCTGTGAAGAGCCATTGAGGACATCATAGTAATCCGATGTATCGACACGAGAGTTTCCTAGGATCCCTGGCCTTGTCGCAAACTCGGTCACGGGCCTCATTGAATTCTCCGCCTCAGAGAGGTTAAGGAGAGAGTTGACCATACCAAATATCACGGATCCGGCTTCTAATGTGCCCAATTCGATGAATCCACCCCAACCTTCAGATGCCCATCTTGCAGAGTTGGCAACGATAACTGCCAGGAATTCAGAAATAGTTTCTAAACTAGTGTTAGGCACAGAAACCTGTGCGAATTGTACCGGCCTCTTAGGGTGGACAAGTGTGCTCATTTCTGTAATAACACCAAATGTTCCGCCACCGCCGCCACGAAGTGCAAAGAATATGTCCTGATTTTGACATCGGCTGGCGGTGATGTATGTTCCATCTGGAAGGACAGCCTTAAGCTGCTGGACGTTGTCGACTCCAAGTCCTGCCCTTCGTTAGTACCATTACTTTTTTTTTTTTTTTTTTTTTAGAAAAGATTAAGAATTTTATCTCCTTTCTCTAACATCATGGTAAGAGATCATTCACCTAGTTCATTTGAGAGCATGCTGTGTCCTGCTCCAGTAATCCATCCTCCAGCTGCTCCAACTGAATCGCAGGTCCCTCCAACGACTAGATAGTCGTGAGTATTTGCAAATTCGTAAATCTTGGAAAACTGCTGTCCTGCACCAAATGTGATTACATCTCCAACCTCGCCAGGACAACCTTCAGGGATGAACCCGCGAGTCAACTTAATTGGAGGCTGAATATTATGAGTCCTAAAAAAATAAGTAAGCCAAAAGCAACATGGAAATGGCCATTATTACTACGCAATGCTAAAGAGTAAATTGTTGATGAAACGCAAAAAGCTAGAGACTACTTACCATAAAGCAAATGAATCGGGAGCCGAACTTCGACCTAAATAATCATGCCCTGTGTTTTTAATCACTAGCCGCAAATTGTTCTTGCTCGCAAACAGCAATGTTTTTTGTATATCTTCGACACTTCGGGCATCCACATATTTTACTGGAACACTTCCTTGGGAGCAAGGTCGAGTCACTGGGGTTACCAAATCTGGCTCAGCTGCGCCAAACGAGCAGCTTTCTCCAGTCCTCTGGCATCCACCCCAGTTTGTTTCCATATATGCACCAAAGTAATTTGACTCGAAAAGGAGATCATCTCGATTATTTTGCAACACGTCACACGCATTCGTGTCGGGAATCTAAGTAGCACTTAACAATTAGGATGAGATTTAGCCAGATGGCCAGGAGATAGATCAAGTACCTGTGTTGCGCCATTGTATACCGTATAGCAAGGAGCTAACATGGGTTCGCCATTATGCAGACGTCCGGAGACGCTTGCATTAAAGGCATGCCAGGTTGATTGACTAACAGAGAGCACTGATGTATGACTAGGGAGGGCAATTGCAGGCCCAAAGAAGGCCACCAACGCAAAAAATGGTACCATAATGAGCTACTTGATCGGTGATAAAATGCCAAAGTGCACCCTCGAGCGAGACCACCTCAATATAATCCACTACGGCCGGATTTGCTCTTGTTGGCAACACCGCTACTTCGGGGATGATCAGCTTCATTATTCATCCCGATTGGGCTGTTATTGATAGCTTTTCCTTCGGCTGTACCGAGCCACAATATTAGATATCAGGTGGTAAGCAAACAAAATGCACCAATCATTCAATAACGATCAGAGCTTTTGTTCCCCCTTTTAATCGGGACTTGATAAATTCAGCTTGAGAATAATGGTTGCATGGTATTACGGGGGTGTTGTCCACTTCAACAATGTAGTCTAGGTTATTATATGCGCAATGATATAATATGACATCAAACATGAACATTATTCTTTCTCGAATATAATACAAGGCCTCGGGAAAAAAAAACCCCCAATTTCAGAGAGGAGAAGGGAATCTCGCCAACTATGCAGAGGTAATCTAGTCCACGAATACCTACCTAATGATCAACATCATAAGCAACGCTAGCTAATGTAACATCTCCCATGATTCCAGTAATATTATACACAGTATGATTGAGATAGGAATAGCAATTGCCAACCAATCGCAAATTCAAAAATCGGTAACACGCCCTCCATAGCTCCAATCACCTCCTGCGCCCCATCGCAGTGGCTCATTCTTTGGACCGCCTATCTCGCCTGTTTTAGGATTCTTCTCGCCCTCGAATTCCGGCTTGACACCGGAGCGCATGTCGGGATGAAGCTCCTCGCCACTCCCGTCGGCCTTGATCTCACTTAGGGCAGGTTCGGAGTCGGGGGATTGGTTGATCTTCGGCGTCTCTCGTGGGGTACTAAAGGCACCAGTGGACTGCTTTTGGAGTTGCTCAAAGATCTCTTGTTCTTCTTTGGGTAGCCTGGGAGGAGCTGGACCCTGTCTGAATGCGAAAGGGGCCTTGTCATCTGCTTGGTTGTGGAGTACCGGTCGACTAGAGAAGGAAGCACGTATAGGAAACGTTAATCGGGCACGGCTCAATACCCGACGAGGCATTATAGATATAGACATGGCCGTGGTTAATTATGAGTAATTTTAGGCGCAAAAATAATAGTTGTAGAGGCGCTATTGTGGAGCAAGCGGGAGAATGTGTTGGATGGTTGAGTCATCGCAAAGAAATGTGAGGGAGGATTTCTCATGCGGAGTAGCGGAGAGAACCGTTGCCGATACCGCTGCGGGATTTTGGATCTTTGCGGGATTTTGAATTTCTTCCATGTTATCTCTTGTCTCCTGCCCTTCACACCCTCCAATTCCTCCCATTCCCTTTCGACAGCCCAGCCGCCTCTAATCGATCATCTATATATTATCGTTGAATCGTACAATTTACTACTGTTTCACTTGCCCGCGATGGCGTTTGTCCGTGTGGCTTCGCGACGTCTGCCGTTTGCCCAGCGGGTTGTTTCCAGGATTGAGTCACCAGCACAGCGACGATATGCCTCTGTAGCTTCCGGGGCACAAAGCTCTCAATCCAATGCGAGTTTCCTAGCCAGTGTCTAAATGCGCACCGATACTAATTACTCTTGACAGAAGCCAACCACTCTACCCAATCGAGACCCTGCCCCCGACTCTGCTTCCGTCGCCTTTGTCAAGGACCGGGCGCCTTACCTAGTCACGACCTATGTCCGACCGGACCCTATAATGGTGAAGGGACAGGGATGTTATCTTTGGGATATGGAAAATAGGCGGTATTTGGATCTGACAGCTGGTATTGCCGTCAACTCGCTCGGACATTGCGATCCCGAAATTACCAAAATCATCGCCGAGCAGGTTCGTCCGGTTTCCAGGATCGATTGAAAAGATGGACTCTTGTACTAACAGAACCGGCATTGCATAGGCTGATACCCTCCTCCATGCTTCTAATCTCTACCACAATGCTTGGGTCGGTGCCCTTAGCAAGTCTTTAATTACCCTAACCCGCGAGTCAGGAGCCATGCGTGATGCAGCCCAAGTCTTTGTCTGCAACTCTGGTACCGAGGCCAATGAGGCTGCCATAAAGTTTGCCCGCAAAGTTGGTCGTTCTCGCGATCCCTCGGGAGCAAAACATGAGTTGGTCTCTTTTCACAATTCATTCCATGGCCGTACTCTGGGTGCGCTCTCCGCCACTCCCAATCCCAAATATCAGACCCCTTTCTCTCCGATGCTTCCAGGCTTCAAATACGGCAAATATAATGATGTCGAACAGCTACAGAGCCTCATCACCGAGAAGACTTGCGGTGTAATCGTGGAGCCTATTCAGGGAGAGGGTGGTGTCAACATTGCTACCCCCGAATTCCTCATGGCTCTTCGCAAACGCTGCGATGAGGTTGGAGCTGTTTTGATATTTGATGAAATTCAATGTGGTTTATCTCGAACCGGTAGCTTCTGGGCCCATGCTCATCCTTCTCTTGCCCCTAAGTCCGGCGAGGCCGCTCACCCCGATATCTTGACGACGGCCAAGGCACTTGGAAATGGAATCCCTATTGGTGCCACCATTGTGTCCCAGAAGACCGTTGGAGATCACATCAAGACTGGTGATCACGGTACCACCTTTGGTGGCAACCCACTGGCCTGCCGTGTTGCACACCATATCATCGAACGCCTTGCTGACCCTGAGTTGCAAAAGGCCGTTGAGAACAAGTCTTCTCTGTTCGTCTCTGGATTTCAAGAGCTCCAGAAAAAGTACCCTGGTGTTATCTCCGAGATTCGTGGACGTGGTTTGATTTTGGGCGTCCAGCTATCCAACGAATATTCGGCCAAGGCTTCTGAATTGATCACCGCTGCGCGAGAAAGAGGAATGCTGATCATCACAGCGGGTGAAGGCTGCCTCCGGTTCGTTCCTGCTCTAACTATTACTGAGGAGCAGATCAAGACTGCTCTGAAAATTCTGGACCAAGCATTTGAGGCTGTCCTGGCGAAGGCATAGGCTCGGCCTACAAAATATTGAGCGCTTGGATCTAATATCACTATATGACCCTCTTTATTTTTCATCTCATGGGTACAAGATGTCTATATACCACCAATTCATACTTTTTTGTTTATACTATTTTTGTCAGTTAGATAGTGGAGATAGAGAAAAACTGGGTTTCCTTTCCTCTCGTGCCAATTCTATGGATCATTTTTCCTGTATCCCGTAATATTGCGATCAACAGGCGACTATAGAGTCTCGTTACATATTCGCCTCTACATGCTTTCACATTTCTTAATAATAATATTTGTATCTTCTTGTCTTGACACTATGCTCATGACATCACGTATATAGTCACGTGGCCACGCGTCGCGCGAAGCGGTTGTATTCATGTTTCTTGTGCTCCCAATGTTTTGACTTTCCTTCAACCACCACAGCCTTAGCTTTCATCCAACTCAAACAATTCTATCGTGGAAATTCTCATATCATTGTTGCAGATTATTGGTTACTTCAGCACCCTGGTTTTCAAACAGCTCCCTCCAACTCCTACCCGCGTTCTCGTGTCCGGGTCCCTTAATCGTCGCGCCTCGCCTCTTTGCCTGCGAAGGCAATCTTATACAGATCTTACCCTCCACAGTGTCCAGTTTTTATCTATATTCCACTAGTGGTGACGATCGAAACTGGAACTCTAACCCTAATGCTCTCATATCGGTTTAAATATGCTTCGCAGTTCAGCATGGTGGCTGCTAACTAGTCGACTTGGTCCTGGTTGGATTCAATGCCACGAAAGGCAGTTGTCCAGAGCCGTAAGGCATTGAAAGAAAGTTGACCATGTGTTTAGCCAGCCTCATGGCACACGTCGGTTTACTGATGCTGGGCGTACCATGCGGGTCATGGCGGATGGTCTATCTAAGCCTGTATAACGGTGATGTCAGGAAGAAAGTGGGCGAAACTTGTTGGGAACCTCAGAAATGAGGTCGGTAACGGTCGATAACAATCAATGGAAGGCATGAAAATGCTGTTTTAATCTATTGCATTCTATCAATCGTTCAGAATACAACAGAGGTCTTCTTGACTTTGCCTACACACAATCACGAAGTCAGCTTGTTTACGTCAAAAAATCCACTTGTCGGAATCGATTCAATCACGCAGATGATAATCAATTGCAAATCTGGTGATCCATTTTTCAAGGTATCATCTAAACGGATTGAACCGTAGCAAGGTTTTTTGCCATTGCATGCTAGATGACATGATTCTTGGCTACCTGCTGCAAACGCGGCCAAGGTTTCCATTCGCTACGGCCTGTTGTCGCTTTCCAGTACTCGATCAGTTTTGTCTGCCTGCTCTCGTTATCTTTTGAAGGCTAGAAGGCCCGAAATCATGGCACCAGCCGCAGATTTACGCTTCATGTGAAGGTCCCGACCGACTGTGTTAGCCATCTCCTTGCAATGTAGATTGCAGGTTGATTGATGGGCACCGATGATATCTTTTTTTCCTGAAACGGTTTTTCTGGATGTTCTTTGTTCGTTTCATGCCCTCCAATTAGAATTGATGCGGAGAGGAAACAAAAACTTGTCCATGGGGGTACTGTATCACACACGAGGCTATTCCAATGTGGGCTCATGGCGTTGAGGTTCTTTCCAGCACGAACGCTCACCGACTGGGTAGTTGCATCAGGGTGACTTGGCTGATTGTCTGCAATGAATGGATTCTGGGTTCTCTTGATAGAAGTTGTGAGGTGGATTAATACTTTGCGCTGCGTTCATTGAACTTTTCTATCTGGGCTATTCGACTTCCCTTCTTGTTCTCCAACGGTATTCTTTACTTCGTGATCTTCTAGGCCTAGGGCTTATCTATCAATAAGAAGTGGGACCTCTCTCGAGTGAGGATCAAAGTCTAGGCTTGTCTGCTTCTTTTGTCGGTTTGCTCGTTCTAGGTTCTGGGATAGGCATTCATGATAGTAGGCTTATCGTGGAGGTGACAGGTTATGGAAGCTGAATTTATTAGCAGGATGGCTTGAGTTCATGAACAGCCGTTCCTTTTGGGAACGGCCCCCCCTTTTTTTATAAGTCTCCCAGTTCCACAAGTTTTAATAAAGCTTAGCTAACTACCGATCTAGAGAACAAAACAAACACCGCGTACCTGAGGATCAGAAGCAGCCGTGATTGCATGATGGAATATACAAGGCCTTGAACTATGCCCGACTCACACACAATCTTTCTCAGTCTTCAGATCATCTCGCATCTCGACCAATGGCTATTTCATTAATACCAATGTCTATTGGGGGGGAGATGTTTGTATTTTCTTGCTACATTGTATCTATTATTGTAAATTACTATCGGATAGTGGACGACAATAAATTGTTATTTCTCTACACTTGGATTATTCTAATTATGCATGAAGGCGAAACACAAAAGGTATCATGTCTTCGTCACATCATCAAAGTCGCTCAACTCCAAAACAAGTCGAATGAACCGAAAGTAGGGCGCCATCCCTCTTCAGAAAAAAGGAAAACAAGAAAACAAGTTACAGTTCTGTGTTTGCAAGTTTGATCTCAATATCCATGCGTCCTTGGATCGTGCCAGGCCCTAAACATCCTGAATAACAATGATACGTTCTACAATCCAGTTGACCAAGGCTTGTCCTTCTGCCTTCCATTGTCCAGATTGCCACATTTCATCAAACCAGTACGCCCAGCTCTTACCCTGGCCACGAAGAGAGATCTTCCCCTTCTGTTTCTTGCCTCGAATCATGGAGAGGTCTTGGTTGACATTAATATAACCGATGCCCGCTCCGGTTATTTGGTGCCGTTTACGCCATTCATACTCTGCCTTCTCCCCTGCACGACGTGCGACAGCTTCCTCGTCTTCATCTTGGTAAAGCTCACACTTATTACAAGCTGTACATCGTGATCCAGGGTTCACACGGAAATGTTCACAAAAGTGTCGATATCCCTCGGGCTCCTCTTCGGCCTCCTCCTCTTGCTCGTCTTCTAATCTATCCATTGGGTCGATGTTTTCTTGATTGGGTACTCCTGCCTGACGTCGGGGATGGCCTCTGTCTGATTTCAACGGAGGGCCAAGCGCCTTGCGACACAGATAACACATAGAGTATCCACAGGTACAGGTTAACTTATTGCAGCCCGAGGACTTGACGAATGAAAGCCCACAGCGTGGACAAGTGCGTTTGACTGCAGCTGTTCTGGCTGCCTCAACCGTTGCGCGTAAATTCAGCAGCAAGGGCTCGTTGCAGACATGTGGATCGCGCCATGGTTTCTGGCAGGTTATACAACTCACACGCCGACAGCTCAGGTTCGCACAAGTGAACCTCTTCATACGAGCCTTGAGACAAATATTGAGCACTGCCTTATTCAGGATGGAGGGGAGAGCTGCAGGGTCTAGGAAATGAAAAATCGCCATAAGAATAAGAAAAAATGGAATAAAGTCAAGCAGGATGATTGTCATTACGACAGTAGAAATAAGGCCGTCTCGCCGAAACCGCCAAACGATGTCTCTTCCAGACGGATGATATGCCGGGTCAACTTCGGCATATGGGCAGAAAGGGCAGCGAATAAGCTTGAGTTGCGACTTCAACAGGGCATCAGATGCAAGCCTAGCTTCGAATTTAGAGTACGTCTCGGCACCCGCCCTATCGAAAAGAATTGCACGCTTCACAACTTCAGCGTCTAAACTCCCTTTGCAACTTTCATGAGCTGCGGGGGCCAAGCATTTCAGCGTTGATCTCTCCACATCCACTGAGGTGTTCCATCCCTGACCAAACAGGGCCTGGTGCACAGTCTGCCGAATACAGTTATAGCAAATGATGTGCATATTGTGTGAGCAAGTAGATATCTGCTCAAATGTTACATCCATAAAGCAACACTCGCATTCGTAGATCGCCCCAGCCTCTTCTGCCTCTTTCTCATTCAGCTCCTCGGCCAGCTGTAGATCCCGCCGTTCCCGCTCCTCTTGTCTGATTCGAAGGAGCGGGACAATTAATGCTTCATGTAGCTCACTATCCAACTCTTCGCATCCGGTCTTCTTCAAGCCAGGAATTAATTCACCGTCGAACTGACGCTGCCACATAACGAGAGGATGCTCATCCCTTTCCTTCTTCCGCCTAAAAGGGAGAATATTGGAAAATGAAACTAACCAGCTCTTCCGTGAAAGGTCCTGAAGGATAGGCCGCGCCCGGATATAGCAGAAATTCACTTCTGCCAACACTGCATCCACCGTGCTCTTACTCATACTACTGAACTCTTTCACCAGGGTCCTCTTCACAGACACCTTGTATTCATCCGTTCGAAATAATTCATCGGGGGGCACACGCGACTCCGCGGACCCGGTATCACGGCCATCGTTAATATCATCTTGGTTGTTCGAGGACGGGCTGCCTGCATCCCCTCCTTCACTCCCCGCACCATCCGAAGGTATGTTCCACCGCCCAGCTACCCATTTTTCCTTGTGACGTAGTAGTTGCTCGACGCAGACGTGAAGTCGGCTATTTCCATCGAATCGGAGGAGTAGTTCACGGAATACCTCGATTTTCACATCCGGAAATATATGCACCAAGGCCTCAAGGGCTTGATTTAGCTCCTCTTGCTCCTTCCTCTGCTCTTCAGATGGGATGAGCAGTGATGATCGAGACCGAGACCGCAGGGTTCCAAAAGGGTTATCGCGAAGGGCCTCTGCTATAGTCACAGAAGCATTATTGCCATCCTTCGAACGAAGCGGGGGTGATGTCGTAGGGGATCTAGAAAAGCCAGGGACAGATAACGAAAGCACCATAGTTGCGTTGAAAGGGTGGAGTAGGTTCCCGCTACATGTCGTCGATAAATACGATAATGGAGGGGCTCTTCAGCGATGGATAAATAAGGATAATCTTATATGTGAAGGGGAAATCGGGTCGGGTCAGGAAAATGTGGTGTAACTTCCTATTGGGCTTACGGTTTGCAGTAGAAGGCGCGCCCAGTGAACACCTGGCGTCAGGTGATCAAAAAATGGCTGAGACGGAGAATCAATCAATCATACTCTGACTGTTAGAAGCCTCTACATATAGTGAGCTCCAGATTCGCTCGTATTATCTCACCTAGCCTTTTAGTGTTTTTATTCGTTGTTGCCTGTCAGCACGTCCTTGAGAGCAACTCTCTTACCAGGTATCCACTGTCGGTTATCGTGATCGCCGAGGTGAGACAACGGACTCTTTATAACTGCAGAATTCCATAGACAAGGATATAAGGATATGGAAAATGGCAAATACAAACTAGATAATTAACGTCGAGCTTGAGCTGGATGCAAAGCAGTGTCTAATACAATCTACACACAGACTGCAAAAATAAAAATATTAAAAAAAAAAGCATATCACAAGGATAAGAAATATAAATTATGCAAACAAAACAAACACTAGCCCAAAACCGCTTTGTGGCCTCAGGCCCACTAATCCTCTATACATCAACCTTTTCCTTCTTCTCCTCTGATTCCTCCCCTGGGTCTTCGACTTCAATTACACATCCCCCAGTGCTCTCCGCGGAAGGTGCTGCACCTTCAATCTTTTTCCCCTCAAGGCGCAAGAATGGAACTAAGAGGAGATTCACCCCCCCTACAGCAACAATCATCCAAAATGCTGCTGTATATCCTGCCAAATCATCATTTTCGCGAGCAGCGTTTTTCCCAGCCAAGTAAACGGCTGTCGACACGCTTAATGCTATATTAGAAGTGAGTTTGTTAACTGCACTTAGAATTCCTCCAGCAAGAGACTGCTGCTTCTTCGGAAGTGCCGACATAACGTAGCTCTATAGATACCATCATTGTCAGTATATCGCTAATACCTTCCAGTCTCCTTCTCTTTTTTCTTTTTCTTCTGTGATATACTTACATTTGCCACATTGAACTGAATATCTGCCCCCACCACAGCCAGCATAAGGTAGGGAAATACAAATGCCCAGTAAAAGTATCTTATCGGCTGCAGCAGTGCCAGTAGTAGGAAACTGATTAAGTATGCAACCGCACCCACCCCCATAAGGGTTCGGTGGTTTACACGATGCAAGATCAGGCTACAAATGAAATTAATGATAAACCCATTGATGTTCTGTGGGAGGAGGTAAATGGCAATCCAGAGTGCCTCCATGTGTTTGACGCGTTGGAGATACAAACAGAGCCAGAACGAGGAGCAGGTGAATGCAGCGTTCCCAATACTCAACAGCGTTATCAGCTATTATTCATTTTATTAGATTTTGGCTTGATCAACAAGTGGAAGGAAAGAAAATAAGATAAAATTACCAGAGAAAAGTTTCGGTCTTTCCAAATATATAATGGCATGAGAGGGAACTTGTAGATAGATTGCCAGTAGATGAAGGCACCCAGGAAGCAAACACTAAGAACGATGAGCACTATTACATAGTGCGTCCCCCAGCCTTGTGGTGCCACTCCAGCGAGTCTATACGCTCAGTTAGAACTGATCCCAGCACAATGAGTATGAGAGTGAAGACGAGGGACATACGTAAGACCAGCTGATAGTAACGAAACACCTATCGTCACCAGTAAAGCACCTAGAAGATCAAACTTCAAAAAGGCCTCCCGAAAGGAAGTATGATCCGTTCCCACGTCCGCGGGCACTGTGATTTGTACCAAAATAGCGAAGAGCAGGCACAGAACGGCAAATACCCAGAAACAGGGTCTCCAGGATGCCAGTTTCAACACAATACCGGCAATAAAAGAGCCACAAACGAACCCCAGTGGGTTCCCCGCCGAGAAACATGCAAAGGCACGATTACGCCGTTTCGAGGGCTCTGAGTAAACGGCGCCAAGTTGGCCGACTGCTGGGGTGACAGCAGCGGCAGAGAAGAGACCGATCAAGGATGTGAAGATGATCAAGCTCGTTCCATCTGGGGCCCAGCCCGCTGCAAAGACGCCAACACTAGAGCAGATCATGGCAATGAGAGCCATTTTCTTCCGACCGATCATGTCTGATAGGTTCCCAAAGGGTAGGACAAAGGCACCACTCGTTAATCTAGGATATATAGCGATTAGAATAGGGAAACTAGCGCAATATGCACTCACACAAGTAGTATAGAGACGGGAGGAAGCACAGTGAAGAAAAGGAGAAAAAAAAAAAAAAAAACACCAGAGAACACCATGATACATACAAGCAAGCGGAAGTAATCCAAGTTACTTGATCTCCCATTTTCAGGTCGCGGCCAATGGAGTCAGTCATGACTGTAGCCATACCGGAGAAGATTGTGGATTGCGCAAAAGCAAAAGTAACTGTTAGGACAAAGAGACATTCTGTGATGGTGCTAGAGAAGTACTTGGATGTCATCTTGCTCTCTCTCTCTCTCTCTCTTTTTGGTTTCCAATTAATACGCTACCTCTATGTTCTTGCTATTTAATCGTTGGCAGAAGACTTCTGACAACATAGATAGATAAGTAGGTGATAGCAGGCAATTAGGAAGAGAACCATAGCTAAATACCAGGACAGAATCAAGATGAAAGACGACTCTTTTTCCTGCATGTTTTAGTGCAATGCATGCATTTGTAGACATGAACACGCTCATCATGTGCAGATGTACAGCGGCGCATAGAGGTGACATTTCAAGTTCTGGTGCGAAAAACTTCCTCTGAGGCTCTTCCTCCTCTGCTTCTATTTTAGGGGGCTTGTGTCAGGCACGTTGTTAAATATATATCCTTTCCCCTTTCTTGTCAAATCAGTGGTGTTAAATCATTTCAACAAATCCGCCCCTAAAAGGAGAAAGGGGGAAAGAAAAAAAAAAAAAAAAAAATAGACTAGAGGTTTCCTAGCTATATATATACAGGTATGTATACATATACATACGTTCCGAACCATTGGCTTGTACGAGATAGTCAAAAGAAGAAAGTTATTCATGCAAGGGATAGAGCTATTGACCCCGAAAAAAGATTACGCCACAATTTAGTTACTTAATATAAGAGGCAGAAAAACCTGATATGGAAAAAAAAAAAAAAAAAAAGAAAGAAAGAAAGTAAGAAAAGCAGAGCAAAAACTAGCGGTCTGTGGTGGCGGCGGATTTAAGATGGGTAAGTTTCTCTCGATTTCGTCACTTACCTACGTGAGATAACCTACAGGTACCTATAAAAAAAGTCTGAGTTGCGACGAGGAGCAGACAGGGATCTCTCCAATACATGGAATGATGCATGCATTTTTATTACTTCCAATTACTTTATTTACGAAATTGGTGGGAAACAATTCGATTCGATCGACCTAATCATATCATACTACCTACCTCCTACCCTTGATATAGGTATGTATGGTTTCTTGAGTACCTCATTGTCTGCTCTTCTTTTCTTTGGTTCTCTTTTTATAAATAACTACTAACCATATGTATTAAATGAATGAGACATGTCGTTCCAATAACAGACATGTTGGATCTTGTAATTTAGAGTAGTATCTTCTCCTCCTCCGCCTTCTTCCCCCCGATTTGGAAATATAACTCATCGCAAGATATCGTTAGTCATAAATATATTGCATTCTTGAGTGGGGTCGAGGAAAGTTTGCCCGGAGAGGAGACGGACGGAACACTGTATACAATCTACATAGTACACCTAGCCCGAAGCCTATGGGGTTTTGAAACGTGCAATGACATGGTAGGTAGCAAGGGTCTGAGATGTAACTGATAAGAGGAAAAGCATAGATTTTTGTGTACAAAATATTTTTTATCTGACTGTACACTTTATATTAAACTAATTAACACGGTCCTCTCTACGAATAGCACCCGATTCGTAGAAGTAGAGATAACTTTTATTCTTCGCAGAGTAGAGAAGCAGAGCTCAAAAGAAATGCTAGCTCAGGGAAAATGGGTTATAGGACCTTGCAAATGACAGAACTAGGCCTGGGAAAGTTTCTTTAATAATAGATGAAATAGTTACTCAAATTCCATGAGTGTTAATTCGCCTACCAATGAATGGTAGATGTTTCGTCTCTGGATTCTCGAAAGGACGGAGACGGCTGGTAGTTTTTCACATCTATCGTTAATTAAAGAAGGAAATAGTGAGATTTAAAGCTCCTTTTTGAGGAAATGTTCCGGCTTGTGGGTAGTTTCGTAATCGACATGAACATAAGCACGCTCAACATCTGGCAAAGACTCAAGTTTTATCTGCAATTCCTCTGCAACGTCATGGGTGGCACGCAGAGACTCGGATGGATCCATGACAATGTCGACTTCTACGACAAGACGAGGACCAGAGGTATAGGCACGGACAGTATCGATGGCGGTGATGAGAGGAGAATGAGTCATCGCTGTTATTTACAATTAGTATTAGTATAGATATCCCGGGAAGAAGGCGGAGGTGGGGGAAGGAATTACAAATATAAGTAATCAACTGTTGCATTTGCGTATCGGCTGTAACACCGACCAGAAGCTGGAACTCATGATAGGCGGTATGGAGCCAGAGGACGCTGATGAGAGTGGAAAGTATGATGGCGCCCATTGGATCAATCCACCAACGAAGCTTACTTCCACCAACGGAGGTGAGTATACCAAACCCGTTGATGAACAGGTCATTCCGATGATCTTCCCAGAGAATACGAATTTGAGAAACTTGGTGACGGAGGGCAAAGCAGTAGAGGAAAAGGGAGAATTTAGTGCAAAACGCAACCGCGACAGCGATGACGGAGGGGAGATGGAACTCGCCCGTTGGAGTGTCAGAGCCGTCCACGAGGTCTCGGATGGAGAAGGCAATGAGGAGGATGGAGACAGCTGTCATAAGAAAACAAAAGCAGATGTTCCCGGCGGTTTCAATGCGGGCTTTTCCTGCGGGGAATTTGCGGGGATCAACGCGCTTCACTGTCTTGTTGCAAAGGAGGAGGGTCAAATTAGACATGGGATCGAAGATAGAATCCGCCATGGTAGTAAAAAGTGATAGAGAGCCAGAGGCAATAGCTCCATAAAGCTGTAGGACAGAAAGACAAATATTAGCAGCAAAGCTGCCGTAGATCGCGATCTTGTATTTAACTTGGTTGTTGGTGTTGAGTTCGCGGGCGTCGCGGACGTGTTCCTCCACCGGCTTTAGCATGCGCTCAATATTTTCATTTTGGGTGTGATAGAAGCCCTGTAGCTGCTTGCGCGTAGATGAGGCCCCCAAATTCCCAATATTCAATCCTGTAACCGACGGAGATGAAGAAATTCGCGAGATAGCAGCGCCATTCCGCTTTCGCGATATGTTGGCTTGCGGGCGAATATCACGAATTTCTTCGGGCGTTTTTATCTTGGATGCTAGTTGAAACGGATCATTTTCTTGGGTATACCGAGGGGGAGGCTGGCCTTCTTCATCATGAGGAGAATTGGAGCGGTGTTGAAGGGTCTGAGGCTCGAGTGCGGTAGTGGTGCCTTCGGTGAGAGATGGTTCGCGATTGTGGTGATGATTAAGTTGGAAAGGGTGATGGGAAGGGCTGTGGCGAAAGTGGCTATCCTCCATTTTCAAATAAATAGAGGTTTAATTGACGAAGTGCATAGACACCGTGAGAGATCGAGTCATATAAAGAACAAAAAGAGAGAGCAAGGAAGAAAAAAAAAAGGAATGACAATAAAGATGTGATGGAGGGACGGATTAGTTGGGGATGACAAACACGCAGCACAGCCCCCTTCACCGAGCTAATCTTATCAGATCAAACTTTTTTTTTTTTTCAAGTATTAATTACGAGAGCAACATTCTCTTTCTTTGCTTATCATCTAAATAATTGCATAAAATTGCGTAAATCAAAGCCTTAGAATAAAATTTATCATGTACTCCGCTCTTTAGTTAAGTTGCATTTAAAGAGCATTAACTGTTCAGCAAGATGTGTCCAGTTCCCACTTTTTAATTTTATGGGGTCTTTTGTCGGATTCCTGTTAAAACATACCTAGTTACTAAACGGGTTGACTAAGGCCTGTTAAAAAAAAGATATGTAATAAAGAGAGAGAATTTGTTAATAATTTGGGATTAAAGGTTATTTCTCTAGGTCTAATTACACATGACTATCCAAGCAATCCACAATAGAGAGGGGAACTGGACGCATTAAGGGGTAAAGGAAGCCCCCACACATTATATCCATCAATCCAACCTTCATGAAGACATTAAGAATGGCCATCCCAGCCCTTCTTCATATACAAAACTGAAAGCCATCATCCGGCAACGACAACAAGTTAATAATCAATACTGTCAGGAAGAATCAAAAGCCAGCCTCATCTGAAACCGACGAGGAAAAATGTATTTAACAAGAAGAGGACCATCGGCGTCGAACCGGAGACAAAGTATTAGTAAGAGCACCCTAGACGCCTAACTAGGGTCCAGTTCAACTCAACTGCATATGTACGGGAGTGGAATCCACGCGGCGGTTTCATTAGGCAATTGTGCGACGAGCCACTGCAAATATTCGATAATTGGCGTAAATGACCGGAATAGATCATGATTCGTCGCCCGCTTTTGCACAAGGAAAATTGCCAGCGCTACACTTTAAAACCACATGACTCCGACAACAAGACCTATCACAATAGCCATGGAACTACCACGCATATGCCCCGAATTCGGGCCAAACCCAGTAACTTGGGACTGTCCGGCAGTGGTTTGTGCTGGGAATGGTGGTGGTGCATTTGTTGGAAGCGATTGGCCTGGTCCTTGCAGCAAGTCTGGTTGAGAAGCGCTACTCCTATTTAGAGGTAGCATGCTGGCTGCATGTCTGGTTGTGCCCTCGACTGTTGACGACCCTGAGAGGGACTGCTTGCTACTTTGGATGGACATCAACGAATTGGGGAATATTAGAAGCTTAACAGGATGAATAATCTGTTGAGATGTAAAATTTTTGAAGGAATCACCCTCAAAAAGACAGACCCGCTGCCGTAAGTCCCGAAAGTAAGAAGGCAACCACTGAAGTAAAGAGGGTTCAGCTCCATATTCCCTTGGCAATGTTGTGTCGAGATCACTATATGCTGTGGAGAGAGGCCCCTCACAGCTAGGAGATGATGTCGAGGCAATGGTCAAATTTGTAAGTGTTGGCGACGGAGGTATAGAGTGTGTGTCCACAAACGGGGCATTTCCGGCCGAGGACATTCGAGGAGCCCGAGTGGCATCCCAATGTTTATTGACAAATGCTTTAAAAGCGCTAACTCCCCGTGTAACGGCATGCTGTACTAAAGGACTATTGTCGGGCTTGGAAACAGCTTCAATTGGAGTTTTAGAAGGGAGGTTTAGGATAGAGTGTGATTGATAAGACGTGCAATCAGGAAATGGCTCATGAGCGCCTTGGATCAGCCACGGTTCGCAATAGTTGCCATTAATTCGTAAACGCGATCGAGCATCAACTGATCCATTTTTGACTCGTGAAGATATATCTGCAAATAGCCAGTTAATATGTTTGCCTGGATAGAGTTCCGGGATAAGAAGAATGGAAGGGACACATACGCCGACCGTCGCTACGGTGATAGCTAATATACCTGAGAGAGAGGTCGAACAAATCCCACTCTTTCGCGAGAGATGGCACTAGGCTGAGAAGCGCGAAAACGAGGACAGCAAGAAATGGGATTGCACCAGGTTTTTGGAGACCCGACCGCATGATCCACCTTCAAAAAAACCCCACACAAGGGTTCTATTTTTTTTTTTTATAACGAAGAGATATAATGACAGATGAGATTCCTGCTCTCCTGAAAGATTTCCAGAACAAGAAACTTCATTGCCGTGAGATCGAGGGAAAAGGTAGGGGGGCGCTCGAGGTCGGAACGTCGTATGCAAGGCAGTGAGCTGTGGTTGTTGCAATTACCCGTCACTGGTACGTATGACTTATATGGCACCTATGCCCCGTGTCCCATGTGAACCGTATCTTTTTTTCGGTGTCTTTAGCTGATTTCCTCAATAATGATGCGTTTCCACTTGGGGGAGCAGTGCTCGAGTTATTGGCAATAGTTCGTCCTTGGAAGAGCCAATCAGGCAGTCGGTCAGGAGGTGGGCGCGGCTTAAGAATTCATGCCTTGGTGCGATAGGAAGAGGTGGGAGAGGGAGGTAAGAGGGGGTGGTGTAATCGATGGCTCCCAGAGCCAGGCTGAACTCTGAGGTTACAGAATTTCTCAGTCGAAGATGTGTGGATGACGTAAAAGAACGGTGGTGGTCAAACCTCTGGGTAGCTTGAAAGCGGATGTTGCCGCCAAGTCGGCAAGCAGTCCCCCAGTGATAAGAGACCCCGGGCAACCATTGGAAAGATCCAACTTAAACCGCCATGACGAATCGATTCACCTGCGCAAATGATGATTCGCTACGAATACGAAACTAAACGACAATCTCAGCTTCTATGCATATACTCCATGTACATGGAAGTATATGTAATTGAGGGGCAGTACCCCGAAGTACAGTACATCCAAGGTACATGATGAGGCTGCGGCTCGGGTGGGCTTATTTTTAGCTTTATCTTCTCCCAAGACATAATATTATATAATATATATATTCTACCAGTTTTCTTTTTTCTTTTCTTTTTTTTTTTTTTTTTTTTCATGGATGAGTAATCGGCTAGACCCGTGTTCGTGCCTGAGGCAGAAACGCAGCCTCCCGTGTCACCCAAGCTGCAGAAAAAGCCACCACACATACGTCAACAACAGTTATAAATAGCTATTGGATTGCAAGTGCTTCTTATTATCAGTACAGTGCATTTGAATATATAATAAACGCTGCCCAAAGGCCCGCAACAGAGCAAGGCATAGGCTAGATTATATAAACAGGCGGCTCAAATTCGAACAGCAGACGAGGTATATACTCCGATGTCGAGAAATACAATGAAATGGACATAGTGCCGCCTCAAGGACCCTAACAGACAAAAATTCAAGAAAATAGGACAAATAAAACAAAAGGGAGGGTTAAATAAGCAGAATACCACCAGCCAGATCCAAGGAGCCACTGGGTAGGCTCGGAAATTAATATATAACAATCTGTTGCATCCATCATATTGCAACAGTACTGGGGTGATAACATGTACATCTGCACTCTGAGAAGCAGGGGTTATTATTGGGTATCAAATAGGGTTCATCATAGTCGGGGATGGCACAGCCACGGGTTGACCAATCCTCGTAGCTTTTTTCGTCTTTGAAGGAGGCGTTGCAACCATCGTGGTTGCCGCACGTGGTGATGCAGTCTTTTTAGCTGGTGGTGTTCGATTGTCATCGCTGCGCGAATTTTCGTCCCTCGGGGTCCCCACGGGTGTCGTTCCTGTCAAACTATTCAACTTGTTGCTGCGCTTGACCATCTTGCCCAGAATTCCAACAATCTCAGCTGCATCTTCAAAGCTTTCGTCATCCATTCCCTCTTGTGCATTGTACACGTCTGCGATAGCCTGCTTTGCCATCTTACGACAGGCATTGGAATCCTGGAGACAATCAAAGAGGTATGCTGCATACTCAAGTTTAATGGACAGGCGTAGAGGATGAGACCCTGGGAGAAAACGTTCGGCCAAAAGAGCCGCATGATTGAAACATGCAGTAGCAGTCGGTGTGTAGTCAAGAGCCGGTAGAAGAAAGGAAGATGTTGGTCGGGGAGATTGAACAGGCGCGAGGCCGGGTGGCGGAGGTGGCGCAAGCTTGGAGCGTGCAGTCTGCTCTGAAACATGTTTAATGACTGATAAAACATCGGGGTTCCCTTTATAGGAGAAGCGTGCGCCTTTCTCTTTCGGGGGCAAATCTGGGTCGGAGGCACTATTAGAAGCAGTTGCATTGCTGGAGAGGCTAATTATCCCTGGTGAATGGATAGCAGGCTGGTTGTGAAATAAAACAAATATATGGTAAAATGAGGCCCTGAGCTTGTAGGCTAAAATTTTTAATTCCACATAGGTATCTACCATAGGTAGGACGAATTCCTCCAGAATGAGGAGGCCTTCACGAGAGAGCCATATGATATGATGATATAGCTGCAGAGACTTAGTTTCTCGACTAGGATCCAGTCGCCGGAGTCGTCGAGCACGGAGAAGTTTTTTGGACAGCATAACGGATAGTCCTAGAATCTTGTATAGCATAGCCGATAGAAATGGGTTCTCGGGGCTTGTTATGGCCGCGAAGTTGCCCAGGGCCTTCTGGTCTACCTCGGCGGAAGCCATCCAGACTTCTAGCGAGCCAGATTCTGTTAACGATAGGCAATGAATATCCATGTCAGCCACGTCTTTTCTGAACGGTTGGCAAGCTTGTGATTGAGAGGCGAGGGAGCAAGCAATATGTTATTCCTCAGTTGTAACCAGGAAGCACTCGACGAAACACAAAAGAGCTGTATAGCCAAATTGGGACTATAGAGCTTCAATTGAGAGAGAGAAAAAAAAATAGTACGAGTTCAGGTTGTGAACATAATATTAAAGGTAAAACAACATGGGGATGAAACGGAAGTGAGCACCAAAAAGTACTGGTGATCTTACCTCGGAAGCGCGCACAAACAGGAAATTAAGCAAGTCCAGCTTATATTCTTTGGGTGCAAGCGCTATATTTTTCCATGCTCGTGCTCAGCGCTTAGAGCAAGCTGCCTCTTTTCTTTTTTATGCTTCGATGAAAAAAGTTTAATATTTTTTTTCCCTTTTCGTTTTTCACCCGCTCGAGTATGGGTTGGGTTGAGAGTCCGCGGACAATAAGGAGAAGTCACTTTCGCATGCTGTTGTTGTTGCTCCACGAAACTCCGCCTTGCCGTTGTTTGTTTTTCTTATCTTCGTATGCTTCGAATTTGGCTCTTCGAATTAAACCAAGGGTCAAGCGGTTGTGTATCAGGAAACGAGATCAATTATCGCCTAGTACCTACCAATTTCAAGAGGTGAATAGAGTATGTTACATGTGTATAGGTGCAAGTAATCGACAGGTCCTCCGAATGAATACAACCGTAGGGTTGTGCGTGGGACGACGTACAAAGGGCGGTCTTGAGAAGAGAAAGTAGAGGGGATAGGGGATTATAAAATTAAGGGTAAAGAAACAAGATCATAAAAAGGATTTGAGGTTAAAGGAAAAAAAAAAATTAGAATCAATTAAAATGGTCAGTGCTTTCCAACAAACAATTTCAAGCGACCTGATTATTATGTTTGGGAATTGGGTTTTAAAGTGTCAGGGCTATCGAATCAGGTCGATTCGTCAAAAGTAGATCATAGATCGGGGTGAGGCAAGAAGAAAGCGAACAAGCGATAATAATATGGAAACTAAAAAAAGGCAGGGGTCACAAAAAGGAGCAATTCTCAGGAAGGACAATCTGGGCAGAAAGATCGAGGCTGCAAAGCATGAGACGGCTTTGATTCATTGTGTGCAACTAGGAGGCGACAAGGCGGTCGTGAGGAAATAGGTTATGCTTCTTCGCCAACAATAGTGAGTTGGCAGTCAAGATACGATCGATTGCTACCTACCTTTATTATTATTATTATTATAATCGGGCCTGGGTAGCGTTCCTTCTTCCTCACAAAGATGGGCTCAGATGTCAAACAGTCTAGTCAGTATAGGCAAGAGCTAGTGCCGAACACAAAAAAAAAAAAATATCAGCCACAACGGGTTGGAAAAAAAAAAGGATTCGAAGTTAATTACTGTGTATAAACACAATGATGTAAGGGGGAGAAATGATTTTGATGTAACTCTCTCTGGTTAATGTAAGTGAATCAAATTTGCCCCAATGAGCTGTGCGGATTGACAACGAACACTACGGTAAACTGACAAAATTTGTCTTCTTTTTTGTTCACGTCATGATCGACTCGGAGTTTATAGCCCAAGTCTGTCTCTCCAAACTGGTATATATTGTTGGAACGAGAGAATATTGGCCAGGGAAAGGGGCATTGCCGCTAGGACCATCATAAAACAATTAAAAATAAAAATAACAATAATAATAATTCGCCCTTTTTTTTTTTTTTTCCAAAATTATGCAGTGGCAAGCAAGCCCCCCATCAACGATGCAATGAGACGGGAGGCGGACAGCGCATCAATCATTAGTTTGAATACGTGTCAAGGCCCAACTGCAGAAATTCATTAGGCCTTGCTTCTGAACCAGCCGGATGAAGCGATAGGATCAGCCTAGTGGATCATCTTTCTCAATTGCGGCACGAGTATAACGAATAAGTCCATGAACGCTAGACCGCATTGCAGGAAATACTCCGGAAACACGATCCTCTCTTGTGCCTGACTGCGCCAATCTAGGCGATGTTGTGACGGTTCGAGTGGTTTGTAAAGAATAATTAGTTATTGTTGGACGCTCCATGCCCGCGCGCCTCTTAGCCTGGCGGTGGCGGCAGAAATTAACTCGCACGAACGCAAGACTGACAGTTGGCGGTCCATTGCCAGCGTGGCATCGGAGGGCCCGCAAAAGAGTGGGACAAATCAGATCACTGCGATATTACCCTAGCGAGCAAGATATCCCGGCTTCATAATAATAATAATATAAATAAATAGCATCCCAGCGGGCTGGTTAGTCGTTGCTCGTGTTTTGAAGTCGCCAGGATGTTGTTGGTCAGATTACTGAATAATAATGTTTGGGAGAGGGGTTTTACTTGACCGCCAAAGCGGAGCACATGTTTAGGCTCCCCATGCACTGACTGAGGCTCCATCAGAATTTAGACAGGAGAGACAGTCTACTTAATGGGGTGAGGAAAAACTTGTATTTGGAGTTTGGGAATAAACTTAAATTAGACACTTCCCGCTCTTTTGTGTACCCAACTCTAAGTCATAAATAATTCAGGCTTGAGAACTCACTAACTTGAAGCTCAGCGGCCCAAATTCGCCAAGCCTTAGCTCGAAATGAGGGTGCTTTGATCATTTAACTAACTCCCTAGGTCTTAGATAGCTTTACTAGCATCAATAATTCACAGTCGTAGTAATCGTACCAGCGGCTTGTTTGGTTCTGTATATTACATCTTTCCTAAAATTTGTATCTTCTAATAATCTTGACTAGTTAACAAGCAGGAAAAAAAAAGACACTTAGAAAGGGAAATATTAAACAGAGAAAAATATATAAAAAAGAAAATAAAGTCGAGGTAACAAAGCAAAACACATCAATATTCAATATCATCAAGTTCGTCGCTGTCTAAAAGGCCAACAAAAGCTCGCTCCACAAAGGTTTTCCACACCCGGTTTTTATGTTTCTTCTTCTTCTGTGTTATAGTTTCTTCTGAGGTCTCATCACCTAAAGTAGTGGCCGTATCATCATCTCTCTCGTCAAATGGTAGCACATCACCTTTTCTAGGATCTTTATTGGCAATTCGCGTGGCTAGTTTGAAATAACTTAGCACAGTAAGATCCTCCATCTTGTAAGTCGCATCTTCTTTAGTATTATATTCTAGTAGATAAAAATCAACCTGGTCGGCCTCATTCTCCTCATCCCCAATAGAAGAACGGGCCTCATCCAGCTCATCATAGATCATGGTAAGATTTGCATAGTACTGGGCGTAGCTGAGCCATGATAGTGGCTGGTTCGAATATGCTGGCCCAGGAGGGGCAGTTGGTGACGGAGGTTCTGGCACCTTGAATTTGGGTTGCTTCTTCTTCTTCTTCTTCTTATTTTTATTGCCGTTATTTTTACTGTTGTTGTCATTGATTTCCTCATTTATACTTTCCTTGATTGCAAACAGTTCTTCCGATAAGTCATGTTCAGTCAAAATTTCGGGAGAGACGCTGAACAAAGCATCATCATTCTTAGTATCCGCCCAGATCATTGTATCTTCCAAGCCCGAGATATTATATTCGATAACTCGCAAGGTTGGGAAATAATTCGGCACGATGCTGGGAGAAACAAGTGACATACTGTACCGCTCTGCAAACGGGCCGTCGATTTTCTTCAAAAACTGTCTCTTCCTCTTCTTCTTCCCACGGGTTAAGACATCATCAGCACTGGTCGACAAGGTGTCTTCCAAAACCCAGGTACCTGTTGCATGCCCGTCCGCCCACATGTCATCTGGTGGAGAGGGCATTTTAGACCAGTCTTCTCTCAGTCCGGATAAGTAGCTTGATCGGGACTGTATGGAGAAATCAACATCTTCGTCTAAGATGTCAGCCTCATTGGAATCGAGAATCTTCACTTTGTGACTGTCCTGGAGTATGAAATGATCAAGGTTCATGTGCCCGTAGATACTGCCAACGACAACATCCCTAAACCGGTTAACCCATAGTGTGTATTTTTGCCAGCATGTTTCGTCCCAATTTCTCTTAGAACCTGCTCTTGCGGGAGGGACATGGCCTATAAGAATGGCCTTCATGTGACGGGCCCGTAACAACTCAAGTTGGACACGGAGCCACTCCATATGCTCATACCCAGGTTCTGATTCTGCTTCACATCCATCAACTGCAGAATTCGACTCGAAAAAATACATTGTATTCAGACTGATGACGACAAGTTTGTTAGGGACCACCTCCATGGTAAACCAACCTCCCTCCGCGAAAGTATGTCGCTCGTGTTCGGGAATGAACTTGTCCCAAATATCCCCGAGCTTCTTCGTCCACCGATTAGGGCCATCCTTGAAGATATTATGTGGCATTATATCATTATTTCCGATTGTGGGGACGATTGGGATAGAGAGACCGCGCGGGGCCTTGGAGTCCCCGAATAATTCGATGAACTTGCCCGCAAGAACTTCGTTTAATTGAAGGACCTCGTCAATTGTCCGAGGGATTTTCTCATCATTGTCATGGCGTGCAGAATCGCCGGTCCAAACAACAAAGTCTATCTTCCCCTTTAGATTCCTTTCTATCCAAGCAAATGTTTCGTTGATAAGTGCGGGAGGGGAATCGCATTCGCTACCCTCTGCTCCAAAGGGGCCAGCAGAGCCTTTTTTGTGATGACAGCTTTTGTCTTCCGATGATCCAGCCTTGTAGTGAGGGTCTAGGTGGAAATCTGATTGGTGTAAGTAAAGATTCCCATCATTTTTTTGTAGCCTTGGAATATTCTCTCAAGCAAGGGAATGGAAGCAGGAACCAAACCTGTTATATGTAGGAAACGGCCCGAGAGCTGTCTGGGATATTCCCCTCCAGCCCCCAATATATGGAGGTCAGCATTGGGAGATAGAAGGTCGGCGTTGAGGACTTGTTGTTGAGGGACAGGTATAGCGGACGCGCAGACGCCAACAGAATAAATACACGGAAGCAAAAATTTCGAAATCATTGGTACTTCTTCTTCTAGAGATAAAGAAGCCCCATCAATGCGGGCGACAG
Source organism: Aspergillus sparsus (assembly GCA_027569235.1). Taxonomy (NCBI): domain Eukaryota; kingdom Fungi; phylum Ascomycota; class Eurotiomycetes; order Eurotiales; family Aspergillaceae; genus Aspergillus; species Aspergillus sparsus. The sequence goes on from JAPDES010000076.1 coordinate 32,030, forward strand.
ATGAAGCAAATAAATTCGAGTATGCCGATCATATATATCCAGGAAAGAGCACGCGACTCGGTTTGTAAAAGGAATGAAGCCGAGAGAGAATTACAACAGCCACTCAACGTCACTACTGTTTGGGCGAAAAAAAAGGATTTGATGCGGGATGGTAGCCTAATCGGGAATAGCGCCCGTGAGTGAAGGTCGTCGATCTTTGAAATCCGGCAAGCAGAGTAATTATGATTGACCTCCCAGATAACAATAATAATGATGTCCCCATTATATATCTCCCCTAAGTCGATCATTCTCTTTCTAATATCGAGGATCTTCCTCAGTCAGGCGAGAGAATACTGAATTAGTCGTCCAGTAAGATGGCAGCCAAACCCCCCAAATGTGAGGTAGCAAAAAGCAAAATGCACATCTTATGCTCATGCAAGACGTTCGCAGCCTCTCCTGTGATTCAGTCCACCCACGTGCGTGTTTCTGTAAAGTGGTTTGCTTAACCAGTGGCCCGATGATTGTCTACGGTTGGTCAGCAGGCAAGATGTTTAAGAACCTTGGGGGTAGTCTAGCCCCCTACATGGAGTTGAGCTCCAACAAAATATCGACTCCGTTCAGCCGACCCTAACATATCGCCTACAGGAGGTATAGTAATTAGAGATGTTATAATAATACTGTACTGCTAGTTGGTTCAACCTAGTGCAAGAAATAATTAGGCTGAACTAGGATTTCCTTGCATGTGGCCGGGAGGGGAGCCTGTAGGTACCCTGGTGGATCGCCCAAAGAGGAATAGCGTTTTTTAGCCATGAGTTACTTTGACAGTACATCATGTGTGAGCGATTCGTTGAATTAAGATTATTGTTTTATAGAAAATAGTTCTAGTAAAGATTAGTGTATCGAGGAATCGTAGTGTCAAAAGTTAACTATTTATTAATATCATTCAAGTTAAAGCCTCTAAGTCAAAGCTATTAAGTTAATACCTATCTATGCTACAATACATCATTTGTTGCTATCACTCGACTCTAATCACATGAAGACAAGTGGCTCATGACAGATTGTCGTCCATCCCTCATCTTAGCATCAACACTAAAGGCTGAGCTCTAAACAATTCATTTCGCTGGCTAATCACAATGACTTCCCCCAGAACTGACTCTCGCTGGTAAGCCAACCACCCCCTAGCCAGCTAGCTAGCGAGTATATAAGTTTGAAGGAGTAAATGACAGGAGCGCATCTCTGACGGATGGACCACCGGCACCTGGTATATGAATTACGACTTTGATTGGGATTCCACGGATGTTTACGGCCAGCAAATAGCACGCGAATTCGGTCTCAAAAACCCGCAGCCGATCATGACCACCACGCCGGACTCGGGCGAGATCGAGGACTCCTTACGGTCAGGTAATAGCTACTAAATCTGGAATAGGGTGGGTGATAGCGCATTTAAGATCACGAAACCTACGCGTTTGAGCGATATTCTCCAGGTTATGGAAACCAGACAGGGACCGTAGAAGCAATTTGGAATCACTATCTACAGAATGTAAAACGTATTTTATAGCTCCATTTCCCGTTTATGGGCGACTTGTTCGTTAAACAATTTATTGTATGTACCTAGAATCTCCTGCGCATATGGCTGAGAACACCCTCGTAGTGCTAAGCGGGCGGATATACAAGGTTGCAAAACTTATGATAATACGTGATGAGAGAGTCCAGCTCATTGCAGTGTCTTATGTATAGCACTTACACTGTTTCTATGATAAGTTAAAACAAAGACCAGAGCCTCAGCCCACTGCAGCACCTCCACGAAACCCTTCGTCGTGAATGGGAGTCAAAGGGGCCACTAGGAAGGATTGCTAAGTTTACCCTAGAAATATTTTTTTATTAGGGATTTGGTTCTGGAGTCTCCCTGATCTTCTTGGTTTGGTTATTTTAGTACCAGGCTGGCGCTAGTAGGCGCCTCTAAAGGAAAGCTCTTCCTGCGGTCTACGGGTAGTGGTTAAATTAGTACTCCTGGCCACTAGCGCTTGTCAACAATAGGTAAGTTGCTTAGGGAGCTGGATGCTGTTCGTTGATTGGTAGTTACTGCCATTTCCATTTCCATTTCCATTTCCAATATTTAGTTGATAGCCAAGAGGCGAGAGGTTACGATCAAGAATTATGTTACTTTAGAACGTTCTAATATTGAATTACATGCTACAGTGCTAGCTATGGATTGGATACAGCAGCAACTTACCTCAAGCAATAGCCGACGCAGCGACCCCGTCCGGCATAAACTTATAGGCGAACCGAGTCTGTAGTAATGCGTGACTTTCTTTGTCTTGTTCATGAATTTTATAAATAATGCTTGTCCGGCTATGCATTGGTAATAATATGTTTTACCTTAGCGCCGCGCCAATGCCCACGGACTCGTGCGCACCAGACCAACCCATCCCATCTTTCGAGATCCTCTTCTTCCCCTCCCCCTCCCTCTTGGGAGAATCTGGATATCGAAGCTATCACCATGATTCAGGAGAGTATACACTCCCAGCCATAGAAATACGGTCTCGGAGAGTTCTAGATATAGGGGATAGTGAGGTTTATTCGGGTCTATCTTTTTGGGCGACCTTGCTTTTTTTTTAATCCCTTTGGAAAAAGAGGAAAAGAAACCAAGATGCCCCCGCATAGTGGCCGACGAAAGCTGAATCCACAACAACAGCGTGATCTCATCAAAACGTACAACATATCGATCGAGGGGCCGATCCGATCGCGTGACTGGCCACAAAAGTATGCTCACATATTCAGTCTGGTCCGAGGAACGGAAAATATTTGATATGAGGAGTATTGTCACAGAGACGGGGAGAATGATAACGCAAAGCTGTTGCATGTCACACATATGCGCAACCGAGTCGGGGAGCTCGTCGAGAGAGCTTATGGTCTTCGATCGTCGTTGGATAACGAAGAAACATGGCGATTGACAATGGAGCATTTGATTCTTAAGCGATTTGAAACTAATATTGATTGGTGCGTAAGAGAAAGCTGCGGTTTAATGGGAGATGATAATTAATCACTGATTATTGGCAAAAGTCATGTCTGTAACTACCGACTGTGGGATTCGGACTTACAGGCGGTTCCATCCTGTCCGATTTTGGCGAATAGACTCAGAGCTGTACGGGATAGTAGAAGTCTTTGTCGTTGTGACGAGAGTGTGAGAGCGAAGTTACTAGTAGGCAGAACCCTATTGTGTTGCTACGATGCGCTATCTAATATTCATCATGCAGCCCCAAACCTTATCGCCAAAGACCTTTGTTACAAAGGGCAGCTGTACAATTGTCGACACCAAAATGATAGAAATCCAAAGGAACATATTGTCTTATCAAAAACCCGACCGTGTGATTGGGCTTGGAAAAAATCCGGAGTTAGAAGAGCTAGTAGCAGCTAATCCAGGGATCCGGGCTACCGTAATTAAAGACAATACCTCGGATGCTTGCTTTCCATTCTTGGTCCTCGAGGCAAAGTCCGAGAAGGGCACTGCAGGATTTGAGTCAGTCGAGAGGCAAAAAGCCTTTCCAATTCGTGCTATGGTTGACCTCCAGAACAGTCTTAAAACGGCCAGCACCGCGCCGTTGGACCCGTTAGTATGGTTTCTAGCAAATAGGGGGTGAGGAGTGGAGGGTCTATGGCTGTGTTCCCGACAGGTCCCGCACGGTGAGATGCTATCATTAACTTTCATGAGGGGAGGCTAATCATGATGCTACAGCTTATTATCGATTTGTGGCATGGATGCATTCTGCGTCATGATTCAGCGCTACAGCTACTCTTGATTATAGACCTGTTATGTGACTGGGCGAGGGATATATTTTCGGAACAAGTTATTTGCAGCTTACGAGAACGAGCTGGTACGGGATACTTACAAGCCTCTCAGGGCAGCGTTGAAGGGCTGTCCTTTCCTCGACCTGGCTCATCGGATAACCTGCAGGATTACCAGCCCCCGCTTGCCCGGGCGAGTAGCCCTACACGGGATACTTATACTTACCCCGACACATTCATCAAGTCTGAGCCAACAGACATCGCCCCAAATGTAGCACCAAATGATGTCTATCAAAACATATTATGTCAAAACACCTTGAGTAATGGGGCGCCTTTAAACCCTCAGGCTAACTCATCCGATACCCAACTGAAACCCCAATCCCCAGCTGCTGATGCTAAGAGCCCCTCCCTTGTATTAGGGTTTGAAATATCTGTTGGTGTTGAGGGGTTAGATTTAACTGAGCGTGTGATGTTAGGTGATATTCACGAACAAACACCAAAAGCAAATGCCTCACTCAAGAGGAAATCCGAAGATAATTGCTCAAAAACGGCCGAAGGAATGGAAACTAGAGAAATTGTGCTAGACGGCTGGTCTAGGACGGTCGCATTAAAGTCTGACAAGCATGTTCGGTTTCAGTTTCGCTCTATATCTCTTCCCGCATCGACCGACGAATTATACCCGATAGTCCGCGCAATCACTGGGGACTTAGACGCGTGGCAGAAAATCCTCAGGCTTCTAGACCTTTTATGCCCGGCTGACCCCTTAATCATTGAATCTAGTTTTCTAGATCGACTCCAAGCTGCGTGGGGCCGACCAAGCAAAGGCCGAAGAAACGTGTCTCTTCTATATGCTTCCCTAAATTGGCAAGCAAGTCTCGATAACCCCGAATGGGATTTGACTAGCGAATTAACATGCATCACGGTCTCGGGAAAAGCCATAGAAGCTTTATGCAATATGTGTGGAAACCCACCGCCCAAAAAGGTTCAAGTCACCTCTTTAGAAAAACGTCTTATTTACCCACCCAAGGCCTTCAGAATGTGCCCTAGAAATGTCTCTTTCTACTCAACCCGAACCCCTTCTTTAAGTAGGAATTGGGATACGATTGAAATGCCTCCATCGAGTCATGCTTCTCAAGCGTCCAAAAGATAAAGAATTTCTCGAGCCATTATATTGCATCTATACCCTTGATAGTCTTGATCCTTCCTCCTCCTTCGCGATTGGTAACGGTATTCACTCATTCATATCCAATTCCAATAAAGCTCAGTGTGAGCACGCAGGCTCACTTACCTCACTTACACGGGCCGATACAAATTTATTGGGGCAGCTGGCAACCGTATTAATCAATACCCAGTCTCTGCCCAAGGCCAAACGGTCCAAATAGCCCCTCGGTTAAATCTACGATATATTACTAACGCCTATCCTATGGCGAAGGGAATAGGGTGAGGCGTATTCTAACATCGGCATCATCGATTAACACTAGACATGATTACAAGTGCCCTTCGTACGCCCGACCAAATTCACCTTTTTGGATATTTATCACCAGGAGAGAGTGAAATTCAATTTGGCTTGGGATGTGAAACCACTCATCGAATTATGTAGCCCCCGTGCATTTATTAAAATTTGTGGAACTCATGTTTAACTAGATCAATGATCCCCAACCGGTGACCGTGTGAACGATGTTCCCGCCTAGCAACAGGTGATTATGAATGATCAGATCCCCAGGCTAATAGTGAGTGGATTGGGCACATTGGTTCTATGTATTTCTGGCTCTAGACAGCCGCCCATTCACTGTTAAGAATTACCAATTAGAGATATAGTCATAGAAGAGGGGATGTCCGTTGCTCCCGAGACTGGCGCTTGATAGGCAATCAGAGACCACAAAAACGAGTAAATTCTGGGCGAGAAGCAGATTAATGGGCAGTGTCCAGTATGGTGGCTGTCTGGGGGCCAACAAAATGAATAAATATCTGAGGCATTAAGTAAATTAGCATATGCCTGGAAGGGCAAATGGGGATACACCTTTTGGTACTACAATACATAAGAACCTAACTACTTTGTTAGCTAAATTCCTTGTTTAAAAAGAAAATAAAGAAAAAAAAAATTTAAAGCACAAATGAAAATGAAGAGTGGATAGGAAAAGCTACCAATAGGTAACCAGTGGAGAAATCATGATATAGGAGGTTAATTCCCATTGTAGAATCACTCAAGCCCGCATAAATTTCAGCCGAGGTTTGTTGCCAACCATCCCAAGATTATACAAAGCCCACGGTGGGAAGGTAAAACGGTTCACAGCTTAAATTGATTAATTAGACACTAGCAGATAAGAAGGCAGTCACTCCCTACCGGGTATTCTTCTCCTTGTTCTAGTTTATCTACCTAGTACTCGATAACCTCAGCTTGTTTCCAGACAGCTTGGTAGTACCAACTAGTAAGTATGTGGCTGCCCCTCCCTCCCAATTGCGGGGTTCCAACGAGAATCGGTGACACCACCTCTTTTCTTGTTTGGATAATCTCACAATTGTGTTATAATATTTTTTGTCCCGCCCCTTCAAGTTTTGTTTCTATATTCATATATCTTTTTAATCCAAGTATCGTTCATCCATATCATTCGAAAATCATCATGTCAGGATTCCCAACTCTCAAGCCAGCATTTACAGTCAAGGTAAGTGGTAGTACCTTAAGTCCCATCCGTCTATTCTTTTTTTTTTTTTTTTTTTTCTTTTTTGCTTAACTCGGTCTAACTTTAATATTCCAGGTTGCTATCGATGCGCCCCTGGCAGTTGGTATGTTTTTCGTTTTTTTGTCAACATCCAGCTACCTCAAAGACACAGTCATAATATAGCACATTACCCGAAACATCTCCGCACTAGATATGATCATCCACTGACTTTAATACAACAGGAAGTGCCTCACGAAACAACAGCTTGCAGGTCGTGGTAAGTTTAAGCCCTTACTAAGATGTTGAGAGACGAGAGAATGAGGGGGAGAGCGACAGAGGTCTAATCAAGAGGAAAACAAAATAAAACAAAAAGCCTATGACCGGCGGCACCGTGAAAAGTGACCCAGGCTTCTCCCCAGCTCTTGATGCTGAGTTTGTTGGCACTGGTAACGACTATATCCATGCCGATCCTGATACTGGTCACCTACGATTGAACGCCCATGGAGTCCTTAAGTAAGTTGGGAAATAAGTTTTCTTTAATTCCCTACTTCCCCTTCCCATTCTTTTTTTCACCTCCCCCCCCCTTTTCTTCATCACCCACTTGATTGCACGCTCTAATCGTGAATTTGTTTGCAGAACCAACGATGATGCCGTATGTCTACCCCTAGGATTTTCATCTAGTTGCTCGGGGCCACCAAGTAGATGATACAATACAATACTCAACCATCTAATGCTCTCCACAGCTCATTTACCTAAACTATACTGGTGTCGTCACCATGACCCCCGCAGAGCAGGCCGTTTTTACTGGAACGGCCGGGGATGGGTCAACCCCTTTTGGCAACTCTTGTGAGACTCTCTTCTAGGCGAGATTAGGAAATATGAAAAGGATTAATGCTGACCATATGAGCTATAAAGTTACCCATATGACCTTTGAGGTGAGATGAGCCCGCTTTACCATAAGATATACATAGGTATGGATCTAACCCACGCCGTAGACAGGAGACCCGCGCTATAAAGACCTTGAAAACCGCGTCTTTGTTGCCCAGGGCCGATTCAACGTGGAGAAGGGAAAGCCGGTCATCGTTGAATATCGGGTTGGTCAGGTCGTGCATGGCTGAGGGACATTTTTGTTGAAATATCATATCATCATTATTCATCATATAATCCTAAAAAATTAAAGTGAATGAGAGAGAAGGATAATTGCTAGGCCCCCAAACACCTTGAAATGAGAAGAAACCTAAACACCATGGTTCCAGAATAATATCATCCCAACATATTCAATCATCTCACCTACCTTAACCCCCTAACATGTATATAAATATATATACACACGAGTGCCAATAACAACTCATGTAGTCCTTCCCAACAACGGACTCCTTTCATCGCCACCTCTATATAGCCCCTCTTCGTTGTCTGGCTCTGAAGGATAAGGACGACGACGGAAAACACTCCGATCCACAAAGACAGGGAAAATGCCCCAGCCTACGTAGCGCCGTTCATCACCAACTCTGGCTGTTCCATTTCGGCTCCCTCTTAAGCACCTCCCCAGCTTTACCAAACAGCTTACCACCAACGTAACTAGAGATATGAAGACCAAAGTCCCGAGGATAGAGCCGAGCGAAGTAAGGAAGGTGATTGTGCTGACATCACAGCCGAAGGGTACTGCGCGCAGTTCCCATCGTTCTTTAGAACCGAGTGGGCAGATATCGGAGGAATTTAAAGGAGCTAGAATAGGAAAGGAACCGGGATTCGGGACACATGTTGATGACTATTGTTTTGGGGGGAGTGACCTCGTCAGTAAAACCTGCATGCTTAGGGTGAGGGAGGGGGTCCTCAGGAGAGAAATGTAGGAGAGTGAGGAGAAGAGATATGAAAACTTTGGATAGAAAATTGCTTAGACGTACTATTGCACACCAACTACAAGGAACATCTCCTTGTAAACACCCCTGGCATGATTGTCTTCTCCAGCAAGTGAAGAAAAGGGGATCGTTAAGATCGGGCCAGGATGACGCATTCAGGTCCATGTGGTCCATGTTTGGTGCCTGATGTTTGATGAGAACAGAAATAAAAAATGGGTGGAAGGATGCGCCCTTGCGTTATTTAAGGTGATCAGGAAATAGAGCTTGGTTTGTTATATTTTTGGTTCATTTAGAAGCTTTAAGAAAAGACATAATAACATGCATTGGTGACTTGATGTTCTCTGTGCGGGAAGCCAGAGAACCGCCTACTGCTTATGGCTGATCATCAACATCACGAGCCTAATTTCGTCCTGAGGCACAATATTATCAAAATCTAAGGAATTTATTGCGGCTTGTGGAGAGTTATAGAAATTCATTTTTCGTGATTGTATACATGAATCATATAATTCCTTCCAGACAACTACAGACTTTTTAGACAATAGCGTCATTCGAGAAGCATAAACCATACTTCTATTGGATAAGATATAAAAGAACTGGATGTGATATATGCCCTTGTTGAACCTCGCTCCAAAAAAAGAAACATACATTAGACAACGCGCTTGACCTAAAAAATCGATCATCATGTATTAGCAACCAAACTGAAAGAAGTTGAAAGAAGGAAGCCTAAGGTATCTCACCTCAAAAAATCTCTTGAGCCACCACACCTGGAAAATGCCCTCTCCAATAAGCACTGCAAGCTGGAAGATGCTCCACCATTTCACTCTGGCATTTGTGCTCTCGGCCGTGTTTCGGTGTACCCGCTCTCTTACCACGATGTAAGACTGCTCGTCCTTAACCTGGGCCAATGAATCGAGAAGACGACGGACTACGAGGAATTGTCAGTGTGGTGCAAGAAGACCGCGCGCTGAAAAAGCTTCATACCTTCGGCCTCCAAAGGATCTTGCTGGATTTCCGACTCCGGCACATAAACGATTCCATGCACGTTGAATGATACTTCCTTGGAGTTGGAAGTCCAGCCCTCATTACTAAAGCAGTACACGAACTTTCCATCGGCATGGGCGGTAAAAGAGTAATCTTCGGAGGAGATTGCTTGCCGGAAGTATTGACGATTCTTCATGGGATCCTCGACCTAAACGATAGAAGATAATAAATTAGCATTGGATTGGTGCGGTGAGCGATATAGCCGACTGGGGCCTTTCTAAATAATGAGAAAGGCCCTTCTCTTTTTGAGCGTAATGATAGCGACTATGGGCTAGAGCCATACCCAGAAATCAATCTCCAGATTTCCACTTCCACCAAATTCCCTATCGCCGACCTGGAAGGACACAGTCATTCGGTCATCCTTATGCAGAACTTCGTGAAAACATTCTCGTGTGTGAGCACGAAGCTGGATGTTGTGTGCGGTCACAAGGGTGATCCAGCTCAATGTGGTGATGAGGAGAGAGGCCGCGGAGAATCGCATGGTGGGCTTTTTGTTGACTGCAATCTTATCCCTGATGGATGCGGGAAAAAAAAAGATCTATTAAAAGACAAGACAGGAATTAATGAGAGAAATATAACTCCCCTAAAGTTAAGGGCAGGTATGGCCGGTGAAGACTTGGAGTAGACAACAGAGAGCTAACTCGGGATTATTGACGCGCAAGGTGGTCTCTCTGCCACTTTGGGAATTTAAGACGCTCGGACCACCTCGGGATTGCTCCAATAGCAGCCTAGTAAACATATACATATACATGCGACTAAACACCTTTTTATTCTATATAATTATAAAATAAAGTCTCCATAATAGGGCTACCCGACCGCGAGGAGAAGTATGATTTTATTTTTTTGATCTTGTGACGTGAAGTTGGATTGTTCACATCATGGATACCTCATCACTTATTGGCCTACCTAGGTAGGTATCGATATGAGAATGACAGCAACTAGGCAATTAATCTTGACATAACCAGTTCGTGAGACATAGACTAATGGATCGGAATGAGCGTATTCTTTGGACAAAGTACCTGTGCTTTATGCTTGCATTACGACTCACCGCGGTATAGGATCTACCTTACCTACAGTAGCCTGGAGGTACCTACTGTGGGGGTATAGTTGAGTATCCGTTTTAAGAAGCGACGACTCTCGGCCTATTTCTGCGTATTGTTCTGTAGTTTATCTCATGTTTAGCAGCCTCAATCCCTTCTACATGGCCTGTTCCTTGTATCTACTTCGTCTATAAGTGACAGCGGTGGCCATGCCTGTTCTTATAGTAGATGGCAGGGGTTATCATGTTTCTTTTGGATCATTCTTTAAAGGAAACGCACATAAAAAATGGCCACAGCAAGGTACCCAAAAGGTAAGAATAGTTATTCAGTTTGCAAATTCTTCGGGCACTTATAAGCTGACTCGACCTTGATTATTTGCAAATATTTAGATTGCGCCACGGGCTCTAAAGGAGAGTATAGAAACAGTTTTTGGGATGTATGAAACAGGTATAACTATCTATACCCTTGAGGTTAATCAAAATGCTGAAGATTTTGTAGGTGCTAGCCCATGGCCGACTGGGGATGATAGAGTATTTTGCAAACTTGAGGATTATAAGTTTCCTTGGGAGACCTCAACAGCAACGGGAGACTCGTCAGCCCCAATATTAAAACAACGTTGGGTCTATTTGCACAGTGCTAGCCCTAGGCGACCTCACTCACCCAAGATGACCGAAGGATATGGAATATACGAGGAAAAAAGTAGTGAGCGAGATGGTATCATGGAGAATAGGGGGAAGCGTAGCCATCTTCGGTTCTCCAATGAATTGGCTAAGAAAGTTCATGTGGGTGCAGCACTCTTGAGTTTGCATGCTTTAGAGTGGTACTAACTCCCAAAAAGATAGACGAAGAGAGCGATTTTATCCAGCAGGCTCCAAAAAACAAGAGTATGCGCTATCTTGAAGATGGTATTACCTCAGAAGATGCCCGACTTTTGCGCCAAATCGCAATGAAATGGGAACAAGACCGGTGGGCAGCTATTAGCTCCCAATTCCATTCCATAACTGGGCGAAGAATTACTCGAAAACAAGCGAGGGAGGTTCTTAATTACTACCTGTATTAGATTAAGAAACAGGCAAGAAGAAATATTTTCCAGTCTAAATTAAATTGATTCAAACTTGTAAATTAGTACCGATAACAACAATGGACCTTTGAAAATGGAAGGTAATCCAAGCTCTTATTGCGGTTCACCCTTGACGATCAACTCTAGTTGTTTTTTAGGGTCTATGAATGTGAAATAGTCAATTTAGATAGCCATATGATATAGGTGTAAATAAGTTGAGCACTACTCTTAAGTTTAACCATATATTTGTTTCGCTATATGTTCTTGCGGGCTGTAAGTGGATATGCCTAAAAGGGAAGTGTGGAGGCTGGAGATTTTTTCTTCTCTCTCTTTGATTTCTTTTTCTCTCTCTTGGATTTTTTCTCTTTTTTTTTCTTTCCTTTTTTCTTTTTTTTTTTTTTTTTTTTTTTAATTAGAAGCAAACAAAGGAGAAAGGGGAGATGGACAAAACATACCTTTACAACTGCAACGATGTTTGGTTGTAGTGGTGAGACCCTTGAAACCAGGTCGGCGGGGTTTCCCCAGGAAGAAAGTATTAGTCATAGGGACCTATCGTGGATACCTTCATAGGTAGACCGATAACCAAGAATTCTTCTAGACGGATGAGAATACAAGCACACACTCTCCCAATTATTGATATTGAAAGGGAGACAAAAGGTTCGAGACCATCCAGAACAGCAGGTCTCAGATGATTCCAAGAATAGATTTCTGTCAAGCGGAAATAATAGGGATCAACAGTGACTTTTCGTCTTCGAGTAAGGCGGTTCATTCAGGTACAGTGGGTGGATCCAGCGCTAGAGGGTCTAGAAAGGTCATGGTCGCACTCTAGGGGTCGTCATTGGCTGCCACCATGCCCCTTCGGCCACTCACATTCTCCCTTTGCCATCTTGTAAGGGACCCAAATCTCCGTGTAATTAACAGCCGTTAGTTAGTTAGGTGAAGCCCTTCAGGAGGCAGCGCCCAATTTTCGGCTGCCGTATTATCTAAACTCGTTTGTGATGGTATCTCCTGGCGGTCTCAACTCACTCACTCCACACCACACTCTTTTTTATCTGACGTACTCTCTGTACGCCTGCTCTGTTCTTTTTTCCATTCCTTTCATTTATTGATTTTCTATTTATTACCTGTCTCTCCCTTTGCACATACTCTTGGTGCTTTCTCAGTCATTCTTTTGAGAGTCAGGCCCTTTTCTCTTAGGCGAGCTTTCGCGTTCATAGACAAAATAAGACCAGCAGGAGACAGCCGACTCTTCTTGAACACTCGCTATTGACCTCCATCCTCCCTGATCCCTCTCATTCTCTCATCTAAATAGATTCATTACCCATCGATTCACAATGCGTGTTACTTCTTTATTGCCCATTCTCTTGGCGGCCATGCCTGCTGTCGCTGAGCGGGGAACTTTCGGTCTCGCCCTGGGAAATGAGAACCCCGACGGCACTTGCAAGTCTTCCGCCGACTACGAGAAAGATTTCGATGCGATCAAGCACCTGACCACTGTTGTTCGTACCTACTCCGCAAGCAACTGTGACACAGCCAAGTACATCATACCGGCTGCCAAGGCCAAGAACTTCCAGGTCATACTCGGTGTCTGGTATATTTTCCCTTCATCGTATGAGATTGCATAAAAGCTAACTAGACGGTGATTCAACCTAGGCCTGATTACGACGAATCCTTCAAACAAGATTTCGATGCTTTGAAGAGTACTGTTCCCGGCAACGAAGATGCGGTCTACGCGATTACCGTTGGTTCTGAGGTCCTATATCGCAAAGGTCTTACCGCCCAGAAACTCTTGGCCCGGATTAATCAGGTGAAGGATGAGTTTCCTAGCATTACGGTCGGAACTGTGGACAGCTGGAACAAGTTTGCCGATGGTACCGCCGATCCCATTATTGAAGGAGGAGTTACATACTTGTAAGGACAAAGAACACCATTTGGCCAATGAGCCATCTATGATGTAGATGCTGATTCTATCAACACTAGTTTGGCCAACGCTTTTGCCTATTGGCAGGGCCAGGAAATTGGCAATGCCACCAACACCTACTTCGATGATATCGCTCAGGCCAAAGCCCGTATTGAGCGAATTGCTGGTGATAATGCTAAGAACATTCGTTTTGGAAATGGAGAGACTGGCTGGCCTACAAGTAAGGATAACCCCGCTACTTTGTGTCTTTTTTTGGGAGATATATGATTTTGACTGATGTTGAACCAATAGCTGGTGGTTCCAACTATGGTGCTGCGAAGGCTAGCACCGAGATTGCCGCGGAATACTACAAGAACGCTGTCTGTGGTATGCTTACCTGGGGCATCGATGTTTTCTACTTTGAGGCCTTTGACGAGACCTGGAAGCCCGACAGTGTTGGTGACAACGGTGTCGCCATGGACGAGAAGCATTGGGGTCTCTTCACCGACGACCGTACGGCTAAGTTCACCATATCTTGTTAGAGTGAAGAGAGGCGTCTTTGGAGCCGCAAGGACCATTGTCCGTCCGTTTTAATTGTTCAGTTGTATCATACATCATATCTCAAGCGATAAATAAGAGTTTGTGTACAAGTTGTTTGCAGGTGCCTTTTTTTTTTTTTTTTTCCTTCCTTTGAAGATTACCTTTCATTGCTTTGATTGCTGTTCTTAGATGGCAGTTTGTTGTAGGTTGAAGATAGTAAGAAATTGGTACTGGCCGATTATTATTATTCTCGGTATTCGAGCGCATTGCTAAACTGATGGTAACACTATAGCTCCTGTTGAGCCATTTTGACAAGACGGGGATTATGAAGTCTTGGTTTACATCATGGAACATATGAGCCGTGATCTCTGCTATCATCGAGTTGTTAAAAGTATGGAGAGTCGTATACCTACGCGATTATGATTATTACGTCAGTTTGTTCAGACACCAGAGTGGTTATCCCCGACCATTTAATTTAATCATGCAAAAATTTAAAGCCCAATGTTAAGATTATGCCTCCTATCACTAAGAGGTTCAACTATTATATGCCCCTGAGGTTGGTTTGGTGCTCCTTTTTATTCTTAACTAAACACATGGCAGAATTTAATCTCTATGTGACCGCCTACTTAAATAAATAAGGTAGGGAAAGATATGAATCAGGTGTCAGCTTGAGCATTGGACTCAAGATTCATCGTCAACCAAGGCGCTAGTCTAGGGAAGACAAACAACTTACGTGCTTTTAAAGGTAGAAGAATGGATTAAATCATGATATAAACACAATTTTTTGTTGGTTTAATTTCAGGGCTGCAAACGCAACATACCATCAAGACATCCCATTCTTCCAATGCATGGATATTTCTCATATTATTAATCTTATGAAACGTATAACTAACTAACTACCTTAGCTTTAGTACCGTAGGTAGTTTGCTATCTGTTAGTCATGGTTACCTTGAGAGCGGGAACCGTGGTTCGCAGTACACCTTTTACCCCTGAACCGAGGACGCGACCCAAGAATGCATGACCCTTTCTTATGGGAATTGGGATTGTTTATGGGGTAATTTCCAAAAACCCGTTTGAGCTACACTCAGGGGCTATCTTTTCACCACAGGAACTTGGACATATCTACCTTTCAATAAATTGGAGGTGTCGAGGTGTTTGACTGTAGCGCGTGTCGAGCGATCCTCCTGTCAAAAGCAAAAACGCAAAATAAGAAAAGAAAAGGAAAGGAAAAAAAGGTGAAAAGGTCATTGAATTGGTAAAAGTACGTACTTCTTACTTTGTTGCCGTTGGTTAGACGGCAACACGTAGATGGCGGTCAAACCAGCAAAAATTGGTGAGTTGGCCGAGGCAGGCAAGGGTCAACGGAGCAAGAAAAATAAGACTTGGTACGACCTCTCCATTACTATATTATTTCGCATTGCCACTAACAGCAGGTACACTTGGCCTAAGGTATTACTCAAGATGCCACTTGACTCTGTAAGGTACCTAACTATTTGATTGATGGTGTGTTACTCAGTACCAATGAGCTTCGTCCTCTCCTCCATCTTTGGAGCTAAGAGTCTTTTCAAGTACCTTTCTGGAAGTAACGTACCGTAAAATACCTTCTCCTAACGGCCGTCCTTGAGGTTCCTCCGCCTATGATATTCTTCATCCTTCTCTAGTCGGAGCGCGCTTTGGTGTTTGCCCGGATTAGAAGTCTTGCTGGCTGATCGTGACATGGCCTAAACCCGATAAAAAAAAAAAAAAAAGGGCCACCATAATATCCCCTTAGTTCTAGTTTCTTTTTTACTTCCCATCGTTCAACTTCGATCCAGCTGTCCTTCGCGTGTGCGCCATGTCCAAGTTTTTTCGCATACCCTAGGTTTCTGTGATCTGTTGTTCATCACCTTTTTCTTTTGAAATTTTTTTTTTTGGTTCATTTTGCGTTTGTGTTTGAATTTACTTCCCCACCCCCTGAAGTTTTTATTATTGCCAGCAAAGACAAGACTTACCATACCGCCAAAACCGTGTAATTCATCTCACCCACGCTCTCTCTCAACGTGCATGCCGGTAATAGGTTGTTCGCGAGCTATACTCGACCTTGGTACTTCGAGTTCCATGCTTCAACATTCTGGACAATAAGGAGAGCAGCAAGCAAGTGCTTGCTGCAAGAGTCGACACGGAAGGTGCGTCAATGTGTTACCCCAACTGCATCTAGTTGGAAACTCCGCTATGGATCCATATGATGGTTTCATCTCTGTTCCCCTCCCTTCTCTGCTTGTGGGTTCCATGGTTCATGAGCTAAATGGTCGATTACTTCCGTCCTTTAGATCTAGATCAGTCCGTATCTTCCGCCACTTCGGCGTGTTCTCCCCCGCCGCCACATTCCACAGCTCTCTCCAGTTTCGTTGACGATTCGCACCTATCGATTCCTTTGAAGTCGTCCGCTACATACCCAGTCGCGTCGAGTCTCTCGGCCGCTGGATCCCCTGGCCAGCCAACCTCCCCCCGGGACCGCATTGACGCCCCGAGCCAGCCATCTACGCTTCCTGTCCTCCCGAAATACCGAGGTGCTTGGGACTCATCTACATCGTCCCCGGAGGATAAGAAAGCTGAGAGCAGTGTATATTATACAACAGCTTGGGGTTCCCCGTATGCCTCACATAGCCCCCGACGGCTTTCGTGGTCATTAAGTCAATACGCCGGGGCTGAACGTGAATCGGGTGTTAGCTCTCCCGCTTCGATGCACAGTGGTATACACCACGGACTTGAACCAAATAGCGCCGATATTTTGAAACCTTCACCATTGCCCGACAGTCCAT
The DNA here is from genome assembly GCA_027569235.1 of Aspergillus sparsus. NCBI lineage: Eukaryota > Fungi > Ascomycota > Eurotiomycetes > Eurotiales > Aspergillaceae > Aspergillus > Aspergillus sparsus. The sequence continues at coordinate 48,696 of JAPDES010000076.1, forward strand.
CAAAGGAACCCAGCCAGGTAACTTTGAATCGCTCCCCAGCACGAGATCGACTTGGGAGGAAAGGAGGCAAGTCGATTAAAGATTTCACACAGGATTGGATAAACCAATATCTCTCAGGACAACCAAGAACCGAGCGGAGCAACTGGTTAAGTGACGACTCAGGTAGCGAAGCCCCGTCTTTTTTTACTGCACAGAATCACTTCGCAGACGACGGGTCGGACGACTGGCTTGGACTTGAACAAGATAGCCGCGAGGAAGATTTACTGAAAACCCCTACCCTAGCTGACTTCGTAAATCGAAGAACACTTGCTAGTCGTAGAGAAGGGAATCCGGGCCGTCAAAAAGTTAAAGAAAGTCAGCACAAGAGGGCGGATACACTCCGCCAGGAAGACTTTTGGGGCTTTGCCTACGATAGAGACCCTGGCCCTATTACCATGACTGACGTAAAGGAACCGCAGCCCTCAACAGAATTAGAGTCGAACAAAATGTCACCAACCGAAAAACCGCTACCCCCACCACCAGTAGAGTCCTCGAAAGAACTACCTTCCGTTGGTGGAGCTCCCGTGGAACCGTCAGATGGAAATGCCCCCAAAACGGTAAAGAATAACCAATTACGTCAGAGACAGAGGAAAAGGGTACAATGGCGGGGTAAAGGGTGCATTGTCGATATCCCGGTAGATGATAAGAGAGGCACTGAGGAATCCGGATACCGTCTTCTCACTGCAGAGGATGTCCGTCAACGATTGAGACACTGGGAGGAGCTAGGCTATAACACTCAGGGGTTCCGCGTTTGTGCGCCAGAGGACCCATCAAACATTGAGTTGGGAGGCCTCAGTCGTCCTTCTCATCCCGACCCTTCTGATATTCGGGAGGAATTCCAGGTGAAAGGATATGGAGTTCGCATCCCAAATAAAGCGCTTTGGGATGAGTATGTCAATTTTCTCCAGGAGGAGAAACTTCGAGCCCTTGGGGTCTCCTTGGGTGACATAGATGCGCCGCCCTCGACTTCACCTGCATCTGCCATGAATCAAATGACACCTTTTCCCGGCCTGGTCTCATCTCCTCCCATCCCAACGGGATCGGCCGGCAGCAACCCACTATCTATACCTCACCATTTGTCCCCACTTCTTAACCAGTCTGCTAATGTCAGCAATGGAATCGGGTCCCTGGCCTCTCCTGCGTCTCAGTTCAGCATACAGACACCATTTATGGGTGTCGACCCAAATGTCCTGCACGGCTACCAAATCCCATTCCAGCATACACCCCCCATCCAAGGAACGCTTACTCCCCAAAGCATCTTCAATATGCGTCAGAATGGCCCTGCATCTAGCATGCCTGGAACCCTGTCAAATATTACTTCTATGCTATCGCCTGTTTCTCCATTAACCGAACCCGGTCCTTTCCATCCCGGGTTTAATGACCGGCCGGGAGATTTGAAGGAGGGCTTCGATGACCAAATCAGTCACAATATGCATGATGGATTTGTGGAGGACCAAATGTTACGCCCCCTTCGCACCCCCCCTCCGAACTTGGATAATTTCCACTCCTCAAACGTCGAAATTGCGCAGCCAACGCCTCGCGGCCATAGCCGTGGCCACAATCTAAGCGAGACCCTCCAAAAGGGAATAGATCAGATCCCATCAGATTATCACTTAGAACAGTCAATAGACAGGCAACTTGATGAGGGAGATAATGATCCAACGCATAATTCTTTTGATAGAACGGGACTTCTACAGTCTCGGTGGGCCCTGCCAGAAACTACCAACGTTGTTCCCCATCTGCCTCAGCAAATTCACCCGTTTTATGGCGGAGGATTCGCAGGGGATATTGTTCACGAGGGTTCAGATATTGATACAAATCCTAGCTTGTCCGGGACGCCCCGTAGACATGGATCACTTGCGGACCATATTCCGTGGCATGAGTCGAAACAGAGCACCGGATCATATGCCGGCGGACACCGCTCGAAACTCTCAACATCGACTCTTAATGTTGATGCCAAGGAATTTGATCCATCCGGATCTACTTCTGGCCGACCATTAACATTCCAGGACAACCCTCTCCAGTTTTCAAACCCCATGTTTACCTTTGCATCTGGAGTGGGTAATAAGCCATTATCTGGTACATTTAATGTTGCTGCTCCATCATTTACACCCGGCGCTGGTAGCTCCTTTGGTGTAAACCAAGAAATTGGGCACCGTGAATTCGACTTTCCCTCTTCCTTCAACGTCGCTGCTCCAGTTTTCAACCCGAGCAATAACACGATTCAGACAAGCTCAGAGCCAGATAATAGGAAAAGGACAGACATTGGCGATGATATTGATGACTTGATGGCGTCCAAGTCCTCGAAGAAATCGAAAGCTATCCCCATTGTGCGGCCGGATGATACTAGAGAAGACTCTAATAAGAGAGAAATGGATGAAAAACAGGACGATAATGAGGATGACGAACCAGTTTCTACAGACCGTCAGAAAAAGCGTGCCCGGCATGGTCATGACGCTTCCGATAGGGATAGGGAATCTAGATTGAGCATATCAAACCCTCTATCCGAGACAAATAACTTCCAGCCATCACTGAACATGTCCCACGTGCCCGCTGAGGGTAAAGAAAATGAGCTACCAGACCAGCCTACTAATGTCGTAAATTATGAGGATTCAGCCCATCATGAGAAACCTATTGACCGAAGAGATACTCCCGTCAGTGAAGCTTCTACATGGACCCCCTTCGATCTAAACCAGAAGGGTATGCTTGACCCATCAGATCAATCAACACAAGGCAATATACACCACAAGAGTCCTGAACCTGCTAGAGACGAAGAACATGAGCCAGAACCACATTCCCCACAAGAAAAAGATCTTTCACCTACAGGTGAGGGCAAACAAGGCGAATCTCCTAAGGATCTTGTCGAGGAGCCTGTTGATGCAAGCCTAGACCACTTGACACTCTCTCCGAAGGACAAGTCATTCAACTTCAAGCCATCTGTTGCCGAATTTGTACCCGTTTTCAGCGACAATTCCAATCCTGCTTCTGGAGGGGGAGCTGCTGGCCTCATGGCTTCTCGTTATGCTGTTACAAGTCCACCAGAGTCGCCTAAGATTGGGTTGCCTATGTTGGTTTCTGAGCCCGAGACTAGGGGTAGCGCAGAAAATGTTGCCACCCAGCCGGAGGAATTTTCCAATGATAGCGTTAAGCAGAGTCAGGGCTCCGATTCAACTGATGAGGAGGAAATTAGCGCGGTTATGGACCAGCTAAATAACGATTCTGATGTTGGAATTGAAAGAATGAGTACTCCCCGCCCGATTAATAATATACCCGAGTCAGTGCTGGGGCCCTCAAAGGAAAAACGACACGTCCACGCAGACATCAGGAGTGAGCCTCCTAGTCCCAGCCCCGGACGGGGCCCAGTGTCGCATGTTCTCAATGTCCCTAAGCTGGATTTCGATGCTGAATCGCAGTTTTCTGCAACCCCTTCGAAAGCTGTTGCATCTAATATCCAGTCACCCATTCGGCAACTTATTAACCAAAATGAACACATTAGCGACTGGGATGACATGATATCTTCTGGAGAAGATGTGAAGTTGGCGAATCGAAGCAGGTTCTTTGATCGTCGAATCAACGACCTTGTGGGCTCCGCCCTCGAAGAGCGTTTGCCCCGAATGGAGCGTGCATTGGGCGCCATCCAACAATCTCTTATGTCAATTAACACCAACCCTCCTAATCAATTTGCGTGGGGAAGTGCTTCCGCCGAAGTCATGGATAGTGATGCTGACGACGAGGATGAAGAATACGAAGAAAATGCATCGTATAGAACTAGGTCGCCTCTTCGCCCTAGGGATCGGAAGCTGGAAAAGATGAGAAACGACATTTTGGAAGCTTTGGCGTCTCGTGAAACCCAACCGGTCGTTGAAAATCGCGCACTTTCTGAGCTAGTTCAACTTCGAGAGAGCTTCGATGCGCTACAAACTCTGACTATCCAGAAATTCTCACAAGACACCACCACGGATTTGAAAGAGATGGTCCGAGAAGTCATAGCAAGCCAGCTTAAAAAGCGGGATTCAAGGCCGTCTGAAGCAGAAGAGATAGGTGCCGACACCCTCATGCTTCAAATCGAAACGATGAAGAATTTGGTGAGAAACGCCGATGAACGTGCTGATAACGAGTACAAAAAGCGGCAGGAGGCCCAGGACTCTGTTTCAGAGCTGCAGCGACTTTTGAAGGTTGCTGAAGATGACGCTGCCCGCCACAGTGCAGCAGCTGAATCTGCAGAAGCCCGTCTTCTCCAACTACAGGAAGAGAAGCTTCCTTATTTCGAAGGGATACAACAGAAAGTCAGTACTCTTGAAAAGGAGCGCGAAACTATGAGAATGACCCTAGACGAGCTTTCCTCGAAGAATATTTCGCTACAGGGTACTCTAGACGAGTACAGAGTGTCGAGCGATAACTGGAAACGGGAAAGTGAGCATGCCAGAGGCGAACTTAATGATGTCAAAGGAGAGAACCAATTTTTACGCCACACCATCGATAGCTTGAAAACTCGTATCGAAGATGGTCTCAATATTCGACGTAACCTCAGCGAGAAATTGGATCACCTTCAGGATGAAATGGTAGCTGTGACCCGAGATGTGAGTCGCGACCAGGCATCTTGGAGAAGCCGAGAAGAGCAGCAGACGGCCAAGTACAATGAGCTACGAGCATCCTACAATAGAGAGATGAAGCTACGAGAGCAGCTTGAGAAGGATGTAACTCAGCTGGAGGAGCAGGAGCGGGAGGCGGCAAAGTTGAAGTTTATTTTCGGGCAGTCGCAACAGGAGAACGCAAGACTGGAAGAGCTTGTCAATGATCTGAGACATAAGAATCACGACTTGGAGATAAAGGCAGCTCGTTTCGAGCGTGAATTTAATGAGGCCCGTGAGAGTAGCAGAATTGAGATCCAACGCACCAGAACCTCATTGGAGACGGATCTCGATGCTGCTAATAGCCAAGTCAACATTGTCCGTGCAGAATTGGAAGCGCAAATTTTGCGTCTTCAAAGTCAACTCGACAACGTTCGTCTCGATAATGATACCGCCCGGGAGCGCTACGAAATGCTTCTAGAGGAAGCGCAGGAAACTAAGGCTAGCACATTTGCGTCGGCTATGGAATCAAAGGAGATTGCTATGGAAGAACAGCGGAAGTTGCATGAACGTGTCCTCAATGATCTTCGGGAACGCCACGCTCGTGCGCTTCACAATTCATCTGAAGATAGGCAGCGCGCCGAAGCCCATCTTATGGAGCGACTAGCATTCTCAGATGACAAGATCAAGCACCTTCAAGAACGCATTGATCATCTGGAAGATAAGCTTGAGATTGCCCAGTCAGCCGCTCGCGCCGCAGCAGAAGCTGCACAGACGGCAAAGGCTGCAGGATCTTCAGCCGCTCATACTCATTCAAGTTCCCCATCGATATCATTCAGTAAGGGCTCATCGGTACCAGAGAAAATCTCACCACAAGCCCTCAGAGAGTCAATACTTGTCCTGCAAGATCAGCTGCAGCAACGTGAAACACGTATTGAGGAACTTGAACAAGAACTTTCTGGAGTTGACAAGGATGCGCCCAATAAACTTAAAGAAAAAAGTACAGAGATTGCTTGGCTCCGGGAACTCCTTGATGTCCGTCTTAATGACCTTCAAGACATAATCAACACCGTGTCTCAGCCTTCTTTCAATCAAAATGCTGTGCGCGATGCGGCAATCCGCTTAAAGGCCAATCTCCAGATGCAACAGCAAGAAAGAGAAAGAGCTTTAACTGGGCAGAGTTTCCCAAGCCTGCCCTCCCTAGCAGAGTTGACGGCATCCCCCAGGTCTCTACCTCTCGCAGCAGCAGCAGCATGGGGTAACTGGCGCAAGGGAAGGGATCACTCTAATTCCAGCCTTCCCGAGCAAACTCCTTCTAAATCGAATAACGCAAGTTCTTTCCTATCCGGGCTTCTAACGCCTCCTAGCTCGAATACCCGACAGGCTCGTCCAAACGGTAGTGTACCTATACCGACAAGCTGGGATCGGTCATCAGAAAGTCGACCTCTGAAAAATTACAATACCACTTCAAGACCGCTATCTTCGCGGGCCACAGGGAAGATGCGAGAGCCGCCAACGACCCCACCTCTGCTAAGGAGGTCAAGCTATGATCATGATGCCGAACCCACTGATTACGTGGGGGAAGATGAAAGCACAGTTGATGGCCTTGTATCAGCATCCCCTAAGGACACTGCCGACGGTCCATTCGGGCCACGAATAGCATGATAAATTGTCTTTATTATCCCCCCTCCTCCTTCCTGTTTTTGTTCGCACACAATTTACTTCCAACTGACTCAAAATATTTTTACATAAAATGGGAGACTGTCGTCCTGTGGCTTATATCAGATGTTATCCCCTCTTTGACCTGCTGCAGTTAGCTTGAATTGATTTGTTTTGCATTATTTATTCCCCTTTTTATTTTCAAATTCTTGTATCTAATAGTGGTGGCTTTTACCCAGCCATCCATTCATGTGCTTTGTTTGTTTCATCCCTAATCATTCCAGATACCACCTGTTAATCCTACTACAGTCTTTGTAAAATTCTCACTTCACTTGTTTAATAATTTGCTTCGACTATTGTCTCTCATTATATTTTCTATCCTTATATTTCTTTTGTTATAATAAATAGTGATTTGCCCTTTTACTTTTTCTTTACTCCATCTCCTTTACCAGAACAGTCATTATTGATATTATAAATGTGTATATTCTTCCCTTTTTCTTTTATAGATCATGTTTCCCTTATTACTCTTGTACTGCTAGCCGTCTCAACCTAGCACCGTACTGTTATTTTATCATTATATTGATATTTCCAAATACTAGCTCAGGTCTGATCTTATTATTCCTTGGATAATTTAGAATGAATAAAGTAGGGTAATATTAACCTATAATTTAGAAAATATAATTGGGCGAAATCAGCATTGTCGTTCTATTAACTAGTCCACTTCGAACCCCTCAAAAGAGTACGAGTTCATCCCTAGGGAGCTATTTTCTGCCTTCCAAAAATCAGATTACTTCAGTTTCCATTCCGAAACTTGGTCTCCAGCCACTGCGGTCACTTTGTACCAAGAATGCTCTTTCCTGGATGATATACATTGACCTTTCTTCCTTTTTCTATCGCGCCCCTCGTCGCTATTGACCATGGCTTGGCATCGGGAGATGCGGAGATTCTGAACGTCTAGGTGAGTGAAGTCTAGAAGAAACGGCCACGACAAGATATTATCTTTCGGAAGTGTGGGTCGGCTGGTAGTCTCAACGACTTCGGAATCCAGATTTTCGGGTTCGTCGTGCAAGAACGATGATGATCTAAGATGAGAGACGGGGCTTTCACCATCCTCCAGGCTACAGACGTAGATCGATCCGCCATCTGAGAGGATAGGCGAAGCACTACCCTTCCCTGGTTCATAGATAGCGAGGAGTCGAGCATCGTCGGAGACGGCTAGGAGGGGTGATGAAAACATAGCAGAGGGGAGATTTATTGGGTTCCAGCGAGATATAGCATTTTGGAGGTTAGAGTAGTAGGTGATCCTTTGCTGGTTTTCCTTTTTGAAGGACGGGGGGGGAAAGGAGGATGTAGTGGTAATAGCATCGTTGGGGCCGCAGCCTTGGTCATGCGAATAAAGGTTGGTTGGATTGGTAGAATGTTGAATAGGGTCTCCAAGGATTAAATCTTTGAATTGGTCGTAGCGAGATGGGAAGAGACGGTGGATATGCACAGTCTGAGGTTGTTGTTCTTCCTCATTCATCATGGTCATTGGTGAGAGGTACCCAATACAGTATCCGTGTGTGTCGCCGGATAGTAACGCTGCGACAAAATATCGGCCAGTGTCTTCGATGACGACGCCAGCGTTATCTCTGATTTTGTGTGAAATATACTGTCGTTGTCTTGCGGAATATGACGGAGGGAGGAGTTCGAGACCTCGGAATATGGAGTGAGTTGGGGCACCGCCGCTTGCATCCAAGGCCACCCCTACAGCCACTGAGTCGAGGTAGACATGATTTATATTTGCTCGCCAATAAGCTAGATTGGGCCTTTTAGGGGCGTAGCTCGGACGGCCAAGGTATCTCACTCGGGTTGGTCGAAATACGGTTGTTTCTTTGCCGATCGCTACACGGAGTAAGCTATCCTTCTCGACAAATTCTAGAGACTCAATAATTCCATCTGTTTCTTGATAGGCTCCGTCGGGAGGATATGCGAATGTTGTGCCGCATTGTCCAATCTTAAGCTCTACAGGGCTCTTGGGGCTATCGTGACGGTTGGAGAGATTATAGATTTGGATAGTTCTCCCTAGCCCTATGGCGACAAGACTCCCGCGCGAAGAAATCGAAATGCAGTGCTTAGCGTACCGTTGATTGACTGAGATATGCCCAGCGCTCGTACTCTCCATCAAGGCACGGCATACGGAAGTCCAAAAGGGATACAGCGATAAAGCCAGAGAAAACTCAGAGTAGAGGTACATTTTTTCATATCCATATACCCTCACCTGCGGGCCCTGGAGGATTGCGAGCTTCCGGTTGTCCTGAGACGAGCCAAGTACAGCAGAAGAGGTACAATCCTTTGGTACCTTGCGCCGGAATCGGGTTTTTCGGATTTGGGCCCGGTGGCTAAGTAAATTAAGCCTTGAAATTTGAATAAAAAAGATCCTCCACTCTTCCATAGTAAAAAGATCTGCCCTGGGAGGTAGTTTAATCGGGCTCCGTTGTATCATGATTCGAATCATCGATGGGAAAGATGCTGCAGATCGCCATTGACGACATGTCACTCTAGCAGCTGCATAGGTCTCAATGTCAAGATAGAAAAGTATCGCCTGGATGATTTCTAGGGGGAGTTGTTTATGCATTGTTGCTGCTCTAAAAATCTCGTGTAAATACTTTTTTGGGAGAGAAGCTGGCTCGGCTTGGCCCGGCTTGTCTCCTTTGTCCTTCTTTGTCCTTTTCTTTTCTTTTTCTTTTTTTTTTTTTTTTTTTAACTTTTCCTTTCTTGTGTCGGGACCAGTCAACAGAATGGGCTTGATCTTATAATAGAACTTATATAAGATTCGGTCGCTAATTAGCGTCATTTAATAATATTCAAAGATAGTAAAAAAAAAAAAAAAGGATCCGTTGTGGCGGTAGTGTGTATTCTCCATGTAGCAGAGCTATGTAGCATTCATATTAAATCATACGTTTTGGTAAGCCATTGATTAGCCTTGCGTTCCTGCTGTGCATTGCTGCTGCATTGATCGATTGTTCGGTCTATAGTGACTGTACTCCGTAGGCACTTACTGATAATGCAGATCTTCAGGCTAAAAAGGCCTAAGAATAAATCTTCTTCACATATCCAAGCAATCAGTAATAATGGTATCGTAAATTCCGAACCACGAGCTTTATGGATAAGAATTAGATCCAAAAGGGGTAAAAATATACAACTCGGACCCAAACTAGGGTTTGGTGGAGGTTAAATTGTAAGTGACGTGGTTCCTCTCATTCATACCTATGAAACTGTTGTGTCTTGTTTTTTAGGTGAGCAACCAGGGTCTGAAAGGATCTTCGGTTCGCCTCAGCATCTGTTGGCAAAACCAAATTTGGAAAGAGTAATTATCTCAAAGGTATTTTGGGATTAAAAATGTTTCTAATTTTCAAGTTTCTTGAGAAATTATGTGCCGCAGCACAAAAGGTGTAAGGTAGGCCTCCTTACATTGGCTTAACCACGCCTCAGATAATAATATTCTTTTCCCGTTTGTAAAGATCTTTAAGCAGTTTTAATTGACTGACTGCCATACTTTGTCGAGGATAGTTGCTCGGTAAGTCGACGATTGCTTTTCTCATGAGGGCCAGCCCAACATGACCAAAGAAGCCCACGATTCTTTCCGCTGATGACTTGAGCATTGCTGACAGCAAGGTCATGTGAGTCTCCTGGATTTCTTGGATTGGGATATTCAAGATCTTATGCATGGAAAACCAGAAAAGGGTATTGGGGAACGGGTTTCTACGAGTAGTTTTGCCGAAATTGCGCAACGTCAACGCTGCGAAACCAGCACCTAAGGCCGTCATTCGGTCAGCATGGCCCTGCTCACTCACAAAGGGCCCTTCTGGTCCTTCACGCCACCAGCCAAGTGCTCGTTTCCCGGCCTCCGTCTTCTCGTTGCCATAGAATCCCCACAATGCCGGGCAGACAACACGATACTTGGCCCATAAAATATCGACCATATGGCATCCTTTGTAAATATAAGCATCCGTGGAAAATATCTGGGCGGCCACAATGCCGACCGGCTCTGCGTGTCCCAAATTAATCGAAGCTTCCGTGATAAGTGACGAAATAAGGCATTTAGAGAAGATATTGAGGGCGTAAATGAGGAGAGCCGGGACTTTGTTATCCTCGGAATTTGCAATGTTATCTGGTGGGAAAGCAATAAACTGGCGAATATCCACGGAGGGCTCCGAAATTGACGCAGCTTTTTCGAGTGTAGCACGGATTTCCTGGGTCTAGAGACAAAAAGTTGTCAAATTAGAACAATTCAACTCATGATAGATATTTAAACACTTACCTGCCCCTGGTTTGCACCCTTTCCCTCACGTAACTGACCAACACACTTTTTGATAGAGCGCCGCATGTCCCCCATGTTCTGCTTGATAATAGGGTTTGTTTTCCCCTCATCTTTCAGATATTGCCTGAATTTCTTTAAGTGCTGGTGCACCTCCACGTAGCGTTTTTGGGTTTTAATTTCGTCTTCAGTTAAGCGGGCACCCCCCAGTTGTTTCTGCTGTGCTGCTTGCGCTTTTTGGGCAGCTTCGGCTTCAAGCCTTGCAGCTTCTTCCTTTGCTTTTTGTACTTCTGCTTGGCGCTTTCGATTTTCTTCCTCCAGTCTTTCCCGCTCCTTTCGTGCCTTTTCTTCCAGCTCGGCTTGGCGCTTTCTTTCCGCTTCCTCTGCAGCTCTCTTCCTCGCTGCTTCTGCGCTTCTACGCTCGGCTTCCTTGCGCGCAAGCTCTTCCTGCTCTTGACGGAGCTTTTCTAACCTTTCTCGTTCTTGTCGCTCTGCTTCCCTTCGACGTTCTTCCTCCTTCCGCCTATTCTCTTCTTCTACCGCTCGCTGATGAGCTCTTAGTGTTTCCTCGGCCTCTTCTAGCACCCGATCATGGCGCGCAGCGACTTTGTCAAGTGCGGCGTTATGTTGTGCCTCAAGCTCGCTATCGACTCGGTCGAGGGTTTCATAGAATGATCGACGTTCGTAGGCCTTGACCTTCTTCAATTCGGCATTGTGAACTCGGAGCTGTTCTAAATCTCTAGTCAAGTCCAACATAAGCTGCCGTGATGGGCTATCAAGCTGGGGGGGGTAACTCGAGCGGCCCATTATTCACACGGTAAGGTAAACGTAGTATGGCTAAATGTTGTTGCTTTAGAATGGATTGCTAGTCGCTAATATATCTAGAATATCCAGGAGACCAAATGAACAACTGGGAAAGGCAATTCTATCAAGCAGCCGTTTCGAGCACACACGTTCAAGCTGGGACGGCAAGAATTTGCAGATATAATTGAAGAAGGATTAACCCAGTAAAATCCAGCCTGCGATAGAAGGAGATTGGGCAATATAGTTCTCAATTGGCCATGATCTGAGTAGAATATATTTAGATGAAAGAAAGTGGCATGTCAGTAAGAAATATCGAAGGTCAACGAAAGTCGAGCGGGCCAACAAAAGTTAGATGTAGCGAACCCGAACCTGGGACTAGGAATCGGGAAGAAAAAGTCGATTAAGATTCCCCTTTGTTCTGGCAAAATGTAGGATAATCCAAGAAGGCTTGCGGGGATAGAGAAAAGAATTGAAAGCTAGGGTAATAACAAGATCCACTCTGTTACCTCTAGGCTTGGATGTGATGAGTTTAGCCAGGTTCAGACTAATACGAGGTGGTAGTTGGTCACACAGCACGCGCTTCAAGCGTTGCGTCTGCAATTCACACTCGTAATTTGATTGGGTATTGTTGTTTTGTGCTTAGGCTTAGTAATAATGCGTGTTTGGTCTTTGCAGAATACCATATTTATCAAAAAAAAAAAAAAATTGTTGGGCCCAGCACACCAACTTACCGTACCAAACATAAATATCATAACATAATCGCAGTACGTGGTAATAATACAATGGATGGAGAAATCGAGAATCTCATGTTCGTCCTCTGGATGACTAGGATCGGTCACCCGTTCCATGGTTCCATACGGGCCCTTTTTACATCATCATGAGCATCATGAAGTTAGACAGTTCAAGCACTCTAATATTCCCCCAGTAACTGACCATGTTCATAAATATTGAAAAAAAAAAAAAAAAAAAAAAAAAAAATTATAAACCAGGTGGTTTCTAACATCACTACCACTAAATTGTTCAATCTCTTTTCTTGGGTTAGGTACTTAGCCGATATGGTCTGTCTGTATGTACAAGCACCTAAATCGATAGCTGAACTTTTACAGCTTCTTTTACTTCCGATGGAAGTACAGGTATCAGGTAGGTATGTACCATTATAAGGTAGCTATTCTGTAAGGTACAAGGTAGGCAGGTAAGTAAGGTAGAGCTTGAGGAGCTAAGTATGGGACGGAGGAGAAGGAGGGAGGATAATAGATAGGTAATGCCAACAGCTGCAGTGGGTCCAAGTCAAGCCAGTCCAGTAGCCACTATTGCTTCTTCAGGAGTTGTAAGGTATTAATACGGCAATGTGCTCGTATGTATTGTTATTATTATTATGAAAGGTATTATTGTATCGGTTCCAACAACAGACTCCTAAAAAAAAAAAAAACAATATTGCTGCACAGAGTCCTACGAGCTGCGAGGTCCTCTTTCCTTTGATGTCCTTTGGGATGACAGATATGATTATTTGGGCTAAGAAATTCTCCCACAACAAAAATTACAGGGAAAGCCTAAGGTACCTAGGTACTCAAATATCCCTTCTCCTTAAAAGGGTCAATAACTGGATGGGAGAAATAATACGATACATTGAGTCAGAAACTAACTTTACTTGGTATTTCGCACTCGTAGCCAACTACCAGCCATCCATTTCCCTGAGGTACAAGTTCATCATTAGGAAGATCCGAGGGTGACGGGCAATATTGATCCTTATTTGTTACTTGAAATGGCAAATTAGACCTCTCTAAGATTTTAGATAGCCAATTGGCGTTCTGAAACCCAGAAATGACAACTGGAAGGCTAGAGGAGTCCAAATGAGAGCCATGAACCCGAACCCGGACCTGTTCTGCTCAAAGTATGGTAAGTTTAGTTTAGTGACAAGTTAAATCCGTAGCCAGGCCCTGCAAGCTTCCCTGGGAGAGAGTCTTGTCGTTATCATCTGGAGTCTAAGTAGAATAATATGCCCTCAAAATAACTTACATCCAAGGTTAGAGTGTGCAATTTTTCCTTTGAGGGCTTTTCTTTAGTCGGAGGGGGGGTGGTTTAGGTCTTTTTTTCTGTGTCTTTTATTTACCCTTTTTTATTTCCCCTTCTCTCCCTATTATGCTGTTCCCCCACATCTCAGGGTTGTTTGATATTATTAGGTATTCTAGTTGTAATTATTCTTCTTTCATTATTATTATTATTATTTTATTACTACAAAGACAACGACTAAATAGTTAATCGTCTGAGGACAACCTACTAATAGACTAACTCGACTTCTTTCTCTCTCCATCTTTTTTGCCTTCATCCTCTTTCCTTCTTCTTCTTCTTCGTCCTCTTCTCTTCTCTTCTTCTTTTCTTCTTTCTTCCCCCCTCTTATCTTCATTCTCCCTCTCTCCTTTAATCTACCCCTCCTTCTTTCCTCTATTTCGCCCCCTCCCCCTGATCATTCCTTCAGGCTCATCAACTTTTATCCTCTTTTCATCATCACTTTTTCTGTCACTCTCTTTCTTTGTGACTAGAGACGTTGTTGCTTTGCCTCATACAATTCAACCATCTGAAAGACTAAGGGGATAACGATAACATCCCTTGAGAGAAGAGTTTCTTTCCAAAGGAAATACGCCAACTCAACCGTCTACAAATTGTCCCCTTTTTCTTCCTTTCTCTCTAGTCTAACTTGGGAGAGTTAGAATCCCCCATACAATTTGCAAATAACCTCATTTTCTTTCTCTCTCTCCTTTTTTTTTCCCTTTTTCTCTCAAAACAAAAAAGGGGGGAAATCGATCTCAAAAGGGAAAAAAAAAAAAAAAATAAAATAAAATAAAAATAGTGTGATCAAGGAAATATAAGGACAAGGTCTCCTTCGTTGACGTTTCGAGGTTTTTTGGTGGTGTAATCGCTTGTATGGCATTTGGGGTCAACCGACAGCTCCCATCCGCTTACTCGGTGCTTCCCCCCTCTTCCTAAACCCCCCATTCCGTCGAAGCTTCCTCTCCTTCAGTTTTCGCCGCCCGTCTTTGCCAGAGGTTGTCACTCTCAATCACAGCCTGCTCTCCTTCAGTTGCAATCTTGTTCATGTGAATATTTTCTCTGATCTCTTTTTTGATTTTTTGGTTTTGGGCTTAGTCTCAACAATACTGTCATTGCTGGACATCACACCCTCCTAACTGCGAAAATTGCTGTGTGCAAAAGGGGAGGCGCCTCAACCAAGGAAAATAACATAGACGTCATACAACAAATTTGCTTCAAACAAGGCGCTCATTTGAGAGGTGAGTCTTCGTCTATATTTATTTTCCCTTCCGTTTGTTTTCTACAGTTTTGGTTTTGTTTGTTTTCTATTAAAGAAACGTAAAAAAAAAAAAACCTCCTGAACACACTTGCCGTCCTGAGCTTATGGAGCCTCTTCCATCCAACTTGCCTCCCCTCCTACCCTAACCCTCCTTTGTTCCTTCCCACTCTTTTGAGCTTGGTGTTCGTATCTATGGGGTAATCACAACCTGTGTCTGCCCACAATGTTGTTTTCCACTCTTTTGCCCTAGCTATCATGATCTTTAGAGCTGTTCCTTTTCTTTTCTTGCTCCTGTTCATGCATCACCTCGCCATCGCTAACCTATCCTTCTTATCCAGTATCCTAAATTACCACCTTTCGTTGCTTTTTAAAACCTTCCCTCAACTCCTCCCCAAATAACCCCGAACGAGTAGCCTCGCTACTCTCATAGCACTCACTAATTGCTGGGGTGGTTCACTTTTTGAAGATTTTTTCGGGAACTAAATAAACACGTTTTCAACGTCCAAGATGGATCAGCAAGGTCAATCTGGGGTTCCCGGTCCCGCTGGGAGGAAGCTCCACATAGCACATAGGAGAAGCCCATCTGAGCTGACCCCCCTTATGAGTATGTTGATAATAGAAGCATCCCGTCCGTGTTTGTAGTCCTTTTTTGACTGGGCCTGCTGACAATGATGCTAGTGGAACAACTTGCAATCCAGCAACAGATTGAGTTACTTCAGCAGCAACAGCAGCAGATTGCAGCTACACATCAACAATACGTCAACATGGGACTCTTGCAACCACAGCAGCTCGGTCAGGTTTCGGCGTTCTCTCAATCCCTTCAAGGTGGTGCGTCCATGAGTGGCGTGTCTCCTCAACTTAATGCCTTCCAGTTCCCACAAGCCAGCCAGCAACAGCTTGGTGTCCCCCAACACTCACACCGTCGCAACCAGTCAGCTCTCCCTGGCCTTGGAATGGGCCCCCCTCCCGCTCCATCTTCTGGAGCCTCGGGCTATTCCGACTACAGTCAACAGCAGCAGGGCAGCCAACAAAAGAATGAAAACGGAGGCCATGGTCGTACTCGTGGAGGACCTCCAGCAGGTGGTGGTCACCAAAGGCGTCATTCGCTTGCTCTTCCTGAAGCTAAGAAGGCTGCCGAACTCGCTCAGCAGAAACGGACGGCATCCAGCTTTCAGTTCCCCGCACCCAGTGCTACGGGTGATTCGTCTGATACCACACCGACATCGGATGACAAGTCATCACCTAGTACAACACAGGTACCGCCTCAGGGTCTTGGTCTTCACCGGGCTGGCAACATACGTGCTGGTGCACACGGCCGCAGCCAATCCATGGCCATCGGCGGAAACCGCGGCTCTTTATCCGGCCGTGGTGCCGGTGGTTTCCAGTTTCCTTCAAACGATGGGTCAGAGAATCGACGTGGTAGTCAGCCGTCACACGCCCGTACTTCATCGAGGAACTTTGACAGCAACTGGCGCCAGCCGAATAACCAGAACCAGGGCCAGGACCAGCAGAAAGGATTCGGGCAGCCTAGCAGCGGGTTTCAACCTGGCCACCGCGCCCGGGGGTCAGTCAATCAGTCTCTTGGCTCCATTGGCCAATTTCAGTATCCCGGTCAGCCCCAATTAATCCAATTGCCCCAGGGTCCAGTAGTTATGGCCCCACCACAGGTGTTTGGCGGCGGTCAACAACTTACCCCCCTACAGCTTGCCCAGCTCCAAACTCTGCAGCAAAATGGCCAGCTTAACGGCCAAAACCTTGGCCTCGGGGCCAGTCAGCATGCTCCTCCCCAGCTATCTGCTCAGCAACAGCAGCAACAGCAGCAACAACAGCAGCGGAAAACCCTTTTCACTCCTTACCTCCCCCAGGCTAATCTCCCAGCACTTTTGAGCAACGGCCAACTCGTTGCTGGTATTCTCCGTGTGAACAAAAAAAATCGTTCGGATGCATACGTAACCACCCCCGACCTAGATGCAGATATATTCATCTGTGGTAGTAAAGACCGA
Organism: Aspergillus sparsus; assembly: GCA_027569235.1. NCBI lineage: Eukaryota > Fungi > Ascomycota > Eurotiomycetes > Eurotiales > Aspergillaceae > Aspergillus > Aspergillus sparsus. The sequence continues at coordinate 65,379 of JAPDES010000076.1, forward strand.
AATCGTGCTCTCGAGGGCGATTATGTTGCTGTTGAGCTTCTAGACGTGGACGAAGTGTGGTCTCAAAAAAGAGAGAAAGAAGAAAAGAAGAAGCGCAAGGATATTACAGATTCTCGATCAGGAAGTACTGCTGGCACAGACAAACTCTCCCGCTCCGATTCTGGAACGAACGGAGATCGTCAAGAGATTGGACCTGACGGCAGCATTCGCCGGCGTGGCAGTCTTCGCCAGCGACCAACTCAGAAAAAGAATGATGATGTGGAAGTGGAGGGGCAAAGCCTTCTTTTGGTTGAGGAAGATGAGATCAACGATGAACAAAAGCCTCTATATGCGGGACATATCGTAGCAGTTATTGAACGTATTGCAGGGCAAATGTTTTCGGGGACCCTTGGTCTCCTCCGACCAAGTAGCCAGGCAACAAAGGAAAAGCAGGAAGCAGAGAGACTAGCCAGGGATGGTGCCCATGGCCGTCACCAACAAGACCGTCACCAGGAAAAGCCCAAGATTGTTTGGTTCAAGCCCACTGACAAGCGTGTTCCCCTGATCGCAATCCCCACTGAGCAAGCTCCCCGTGATTTCGTGGAAAAACACCAGGAATACGCCAATCGTATTTTCGTTGCGTGCATCAAAAGGTGGCCGATCACGTCTCTTCATCCGTTTGGAACTCTTGTCGAGCAGCTAGGGGAAATGGGTGACTTGAAGGTGGAAACCGAAGCACTCCTCCGAGATAACAATTTTGGTTCCGACGAATTCTCTGATGCCGTCCTTAAGAGCATTGGGTGGGATAATCGGTCGATTACGAGTGAAAACGACCTTCCCTCCCGTCGGGACTTCCGTCAAGACATCTCGTTCACCATCCATCCAAATGGAAGAAAGGAGCTCGATAACGCATACCACTTCAAGCCTTTGGCTGATGGAAAGGTAGAAATCGGCATCCATGTTAGCGATATTGCTCACTTTGTGAAAGCCAATTCCTTAGTTGATCGTGAAGCTAAAAAGCGGGGGACTGCCGTGTATTTGGTTGATCGACTAGTGAACATGGTGCCCTCGCGTATATCGACTGAATTATGCGCTCTGCTTCCAGGAGAGGAGCGCCTAACAGTCAGCGTTGTCTTCAAGGCTAACCCAGAGACGGGCGTTGTTGATGATGACGTGTGGATTGGCAAGGGTATCATTAAGAGCTCGGCCAAGATGAGCTATGAAGAGGTAGAATCAATGATTAAAGGACGCTCAAATAACATTCCTCCTGGAATCACCGCCGAGACAATTCAAGCCCTCCAGGTATTTCCCCCTCTCCCTCCATTTTCTATTTTTATTTTTTTTTTTTTTCTTCCATGGAGACAATTATCTGATAAACTTTTTATAGGTGATAACGTCGAAATTCCGTGAAGCGAGGTTGGGCAATAGGGTCTCGCAAATTCCTCCTCTTCGCCTTCTCTACCAGCTAGATGACGAAAATGTGCCGGTTGAGAACAACATTTTTGACTCTTCTGCCGTCCGGGAACTTGTGGAAGAGCTCAACCATAAGGCAAATTTCTTGGTTGCCCGAAAATTGGTGACTGCACTGCCCGAAAAAGCTTTCCTCCGCCGTCAAACTGCACCCAATCCTCGTCGTCTCCAATCCTTTGTCGATCGAATGAAGCGGCTTGGCTTCGGCATAGATCCCACAAGCAGCGGAAGCTTGCAAAGCAGTCTCTGTATGGTTGAGGATAATGAACTACGCAAGGTACGTTTCTACAACTATGTAAAATTCTATAGCGGGTATAGCCCGATTGACACATACTCTCGTAGGGAATGGAAACCATCCTTGTCAAGGCTATGCAGCGCGCGAAGTACTATGTCGCAGGCAGCATACAGGATGAGCAACGCCAGCACTACACCCTCAACCTGCCTGTCTATACTCATTTCACGAACCCCTTTCGTCGTTATTCTGACATTGTGGTTCATCGTCAACTTGAGGCTATCTTATCTGATGGCGCAATTGAATTTTCAGACGATATTGACTCGCTGACCAAGACTGCTGAACTTTGCAACACCAAGAAAGATTCAGCTCACAACGCTCAAGAGCAAAGTGTCCATATCGAAGCATGCCGCAATATGGACAAGGTGCGCCAGGAACTTGGTGGTGACCTGATCAGTGAGGGTATCGTTATCTGCGTTTACGAGTCTGCATTCGATGTTCTTATTCCTGAGTATGGATTCGAAAAGCGTGTTCACTGTGATCAGTTACCCTTAAAAAAGGCTGAGTATCGCAAGGAGACACGAGTTTTGGAGCTTTATTGGGAAAAGGGTGTTCCATCTTCCGCTTACATACCAGAAGATGAACGCCCTAAGCCCGCCACCTCGCGTGCTGCCCAGGCTGCCGCAGCTGCTCGTGAGGCTGAGGTTGCCAGGGAACGTGCCCGGGAAAGGGAGGAAGCTTTGCGGAGACAGACTGACACAGGAACCATGTCCGCTGATGATGTTGATGCTCTTTTTGATGACGATGATGATGTCTCCGAAGTCACCGAAATGGCCGCAGGTGTATCACTGAATTCGTCTGCCGACCGTTCGACGCAGAGCATGCCCCCTTCGCCGACTCGTAACGAACATCCTCAACAAGCACCCCACCGTACTCGATCCGACCCTAAGATTGCAACCAGTACAACTGACGCCCCCGAGGCTAAACTAACCAATAAGGAAAAGTACCTCCGACTATTTGAGCTAAGAGAAGAAGGCGGGGAATATATTCAAGATGTTACCGAGATGACTCGAGTACCAATCATTCTAAAGACAGATTTATCCAAGAGTCCCCCGTAAGACCAGTCCCGCTTAATTTTAAGCCTCATCTACTCATAAACTAACTCTCACCTATAGATGCCTTACTATTCGCTCCGTGAACCCCTACGCACTATAAGGGGTTAGGAAGAAGCGTCCAATTTCATGTTTTACATGTTTATAGTACAGATCTTAACCCCGTTGACAGGCTCTAAAAGTCTGGCGTATAATTTAGCCTTATGTATTGCCACCAGATACAGTCGGCATTCAAGTCATGGGCCTCTCTTTCTCCGGGTAATATTGCTTTAATCAGTCTAGCGTCCTGTTTGTTATTTGTCTTATAATAGTTAGTGCCCACCCAGATTAAGCTGGTGGATCAGTTGTCCTAAGTTTGTTTAAATATCAGTCTCCTAGCGATATCATGGAGACAAGCCCCTCGGCACGCGTTTGTGATCATACCTCGCAAGAGTTTTTAATCCCTGATTTGGAAGGACCAGCTCCCTTCCAATGAAGTCGACGAAGCGGGAACCAGGTGGTACATGATAAGGGTGGCTTCATTGATTGTATTGATGGAAAGCAATTCGGGTGCGAGACCTTAGGAAAATTGTCTTTTCGTCTTAGATATTCACATAACTAGCTTATGTTTAACTGGTTGTTTCGGTACTTCCATAATTGGACTCGAAATCGCAACATCTACTCCCGTGCCTGATGGGCTATATAAAATCTTTCCAATGTAACTTTATTATCACGTACGCGATATAGTGAGTCATTGCCAAGGTTTCAGTCATGCAAAATTCGTAATATCTTGGAATATTGGGGGGTCCAAAAGTAGAAAAAAAGAGCGCCAGAGCCGCCAAAACACCTAGGTCACAGAGTACTCCCAGCTAAGAGAAGATGTTATAAGACATATGCGAAGGTGATGATTCTATTTGTACAGTGCAATGCAAGAATGTCCCATGCCTTCCATCTTCCACCTGCAGCATAGACGCAGAGAAAGAAAGAAAAAAAAATGAGATGTAAATAAACCAGAGAATGCTCGAGGAACCTTTTTTAACCTTTATGCTTTATAATCTGCGGATCCCTATACGAGGTTTTGTCTTTTTCGAACTTGGAGCCGAGACTTTCCGTAACCCACTCATCAGCTTTGTCGATCGCGGGCCTGAGGGTATTGACGAGGATGAAGCTGAGGCGGCATCTATGGGAATAAATTGGTTGGAGTAAGATTTTCTTAAGGAAGATCCTGATTCCTTAGGGCCATTTGGGGACCCTTGGTTTTCCTTTCCATCATTGCTTATAGAAACATGGACAGAGGTTGTAAGGTCAGGAATATCTTCGTATATCTTCACATCGTCCCTTATACGCCCAAAAGCGTTAATTCCTCTATTCAGCACGGAAAGCTTAGGGGATTTTCTTTGAGGCGAGGATTCCCGTTCCTGAGAGTTTGGAGAATTGGCTCGGTAATTCGCGGCAATGTTGCGTTCAGAGGCAGTCATACTATTCGTGTCGATTTCTTCCGGCTCCATAAATGGGTCTACAAAGTCCGTTGGCATCGTCAAGACAGAGAGTGGTCGTTTGCCATGAACGTTTTTTCGAGGACTTGGAGGTGCCAGTTTGACTGGGGATGGGGATAGAGATGGGTCATTCTCTTTTGATGCATTAGCAAGGTTCTCATTCTCGTCGTCTGAACCCGTTGGATCCGTGGTGTCTTGGTGATGACTCAATTGTTCATTAACCCGATTTTTTGAGTCAAGATTCTCGTTCGGCTGCATCGAAGATTGAGAGGGTCCATCGCCACAATCTTTTCGAGGAACCCTCTTCTTCATTGTTAAGGATTGAACCCGGGTGTCTTTTCGTGATCGCAGACAGCGTGAATCCTCTTTTTCAGGTACGATTGTTCCCGAATCCTCTCCTCTCGTTTTCGCCTCGATCACTGCTTTCATCAATTGTGGAGGGACAGGGGCATGTATTGTTGTCATCAATTTCGCTTGATGGGCGAAAGCGTCATAGTTTTCTTGAAGAAGGGAGCCAGCTGTGGAGTTGAGAGCAGAATCTGGGTTCGGGTAAATGAGTAAACAAGAGATGGTCTTGAATATACAAAATTCATAGTCAGAATTGCATCATACTTAACAGAAGAAGAGAAGGAGGGAAAGGGGGGGGGGGGTTTGAAACACATACAACTAAAACATCTTTCAAAGTTAAACCCGTTTTCCAGTCTCGTTTTAGTGTATCAACACATACAGCTCCCGATGTCTCATCAACATTAGGATGCCAGATACGAGTCTTAAAAGTGGCCTTTGGTGGGTTCTTGGGGTAGTCGTCTGGGATTTTGAGGTGTAATCGCCACAGTCCTTTGGAATATGGTGTACCTTGTGGACCAGCCAGCAGGGTTGTAAGTTGGGACAAGTCGTCGGAGCTTGAATCATCAGAAGGGAAAAAATAGTTGGGAGGGAGCTCTTCATGAAGCGCAGCATGATCTGCTGCGAGGCGTCGGATTTTTGGAGCCTAGAGCCAAAGCAAAAAGGAAACAATAATTAGGAGACGTGTGCATCTTCTTTAACAAATTAACAAAGAAAATTCAACATACCATATTGAATTCAAACTAAATCTCCTTTGAAAGAAGACAACGTCGTAGCGAAAGCCAGGTCAAGCAAAGGAATCGAGGTGGGAATGGGGTTAATGATAAAAGAGGTTCACCCAAGTACATTTATCAACCAATACAGAAACCCCAAATAAAAAGGGAAGAGGAAGGGAATAGCACATTCAATTAAGCTCATAAAAAATATGGTATAGTAGTGGATTAGGAAGTCATTAGTACTGATTATTAAATGGTTGGGTTGCAATTTCTCCCCAAAGAGGTTGCTTCTATGTTAGAAGCCAGGTTCTTTGTTTTGATGTGGTGCAGTGTAAACCTAGCAACACTTGCTTGGCTAATGGTGACGCGTATTTACACGTGACAAACGCGCTCAACTGTCGCGTTTTAGGAAATGTAATTGATTGTACCTCTAACTTTCCTGTTAAAGTTAGCTTATTAATTTTGCCTTTTCTGGCCTAGCCTCATGATGCAGAGGTCGGCAGTCCATGGTTGATTATTGATTAATATTATTCCATCCCACATATTTTTGCTAGATAGAGTTGAGTAAAGAATTATTATTTAATCGAGCTTCAAATGCCGAACGGCTCCAAATACAATAGGAGAATAATTAGCCTGTTTCTCTTCGCCCTCCGCTTGATGCCATAATACAGGAATTTACGGCTTTAAATTTTATATATATATATATATATATATATATATTTTTTTTTTTGCAAGCAAACTTGAAAGATGAAGTATAAAAGTCCCAGAAGCCGGGTTGGTATGAGAAGGTTTGGGTGCCAGCTGGGAGCTCCTAACTTACTCACTACCTACCTAATTATTACCTGAGGTAGTCTGGCCGGCAAGGTAACCCCTCCACTCAGGCGAAAGCCCTTCTCCATGACCATTCAGGTCACGTGTGGCCCAAGACAGTTTGGTGCCGCCAAAAAAAAATTCACAACTTAAGACCTCCCGCTAGAAAAAATACTTCTGAACACATTTCCCCTCCTTCTTTCCCTCCCATTCTTTCTTTTCCAAACTACACCACACTTTTCCCCCTCTCCTTTCTCACTCTTAATATTTCACAATGGGTTTCACCGACTTTATTTCTGAGGCTGGCCTTACCGGTAAGTTTCTTTCTCTTCATTAATTTCCCCCTCTTCAGTAACTAATTCTACCCCTCAGTTGCCGACAAGTGGTTTACCTCCCGAAGCTACGTTGTTGGGTAAGAGACACACCCGTCAATTTCCTTGTCTTATCGCAACATCTTTCTCTTGTTCCATTCCAGAGTACATTCCTTGTTTGTATGATGAAAGCAAATTGGTCCGTGTTTATGAGGCGGCTTAAGACCCCGCTATACGATTACACACAATTGCGAGAAATCGCGTTTCTGATAACTTGGAAAGGAAAAAAAAATATTTTTTCTTATTGTCTATTCCTATCTGCACAATAGCACGTTCGTGATTAAATCAACTGTGCTAAGCATCCGACTAACATGCTCAAAGCCATGCTCCTTCCCAGGCCGATGTCGTGACCTTCAAGGCCTTCTCTACTGCTCCTGACGCTGCCAAGTACCCCAATGTCGCCCGTTGGTACAAGCACATTGCCTCCTATGAGTCTGAGTTCTCTGCTCTCCCCGGAGATGCCTCCAAGGCTTTCACTACCTACGGCCCCGAGTCTACTGAGCTCCCCGTCAACCCCAAGGACAAGCCTGCCGCTGATGATGACGATGACATGGATCTTTTCGGCAGCGATGAAGATGAGGAGGAGGACCCCGAGGTTGTTGCAGAGCGCGAGGCTCGCCTTGCTGAGTACAAGAAGAAGAAGGAGGCTAAGGGCCCCAAGCCTGCTGCCAAGTCCATTGTCACCCTTGAGGTGAAGCCCTGGGGTACGTAATTGAATAATTATTTCCAATTAAATGCAATACTAACACAACTTTAGATGATGAGACCGATCTCAAGGAGATGGAGACCAACGTCCGTGCTATTGAGAAGGACGGCCTCGTCTGGGGTGCCTCGAAGCTCGTTGCCGTTGGTTTCGGTATTAAGAAGCTCCAGATTAACCTTGTCGTTGAGGACGAGAAGATCTCCCTCGATGAGCTCCAGCAGGAGATTGAGGAGGATGAGGACCACGTCCAGTCCACTGACGTTGCTGCTATGCAGAAGCTGTAAATGCCACGTCAATTTACGAAGAGTGATGATGGACTATTTTGATGTTATCCCACGGAAATACAGTATCATGAACTTATAAAAACAAATACCTAGAACTCAACCAGGTCACACTGGCTAGTTTTGATGAAAATCAAAATTAAAAATCAATCCATAATACCCATTTTTCTTTCACATTCACGTTTTATTTTCATTCAAAACTGTAGTTATTGTTAACGTCCAAGAAACCTTCTTGGGCAAACCCCTCCATACCCCTCGATTGATGATATAGTAGTAGTGCCCAATTCGTAGCATTGGGCCCACGTGGGGATACAGATATTAAAGATTTTTTTTTTTTTTTTTTTTTTTTTTTTTTTAAAAAAAAAACACACTATACCTCTCTAATATACTTGGGGTCATGGGGTTCAATTTAGATGGATGATATGGGTGAGGCAATTCAAGCTGCCTTTTTTTTATCTTTGATTTTCAAGCTCCTAACACTCTAAAAATCTTTAGATTTAATTGATCAGGACACTAAGTAGATTGGTATTTCTTAAGTATACCGCTGGTTTATCCTTTTTTTTTTATCTATATTTAAATGACCCAAAATATTACCTCTACAATTGTAATCTTGTAGTTAATAATAATGTTCTCTTGCCTCACAATAATATAGGAGGGGCAAAGATGTATGTTTATCACGTGGTCTCCAGAAGAAGACTAGCGTATAATCATGATTTGGAGCCAAAGCTCCTACCTGGAATTTGGCCGAGACTAGAAAGATGAACGACACCTAAGGGCTTCATACCTACAACGAGAGTTTCACCAATTTCCATTTCAGCTCCAAGGGGAGAGAAAAGATATTCAAATAAAATTCAGCAGGAGCAAGCAACATGGGATTAGGATCCGGCTTAATCACACTCTTTGGGCTTCTCTTACTAGCACATGCGTATGTCGACTCCCCAACAACCCTCCTCCCAGAAGGAGATTGAGGAACCGGTAATTCAATGTAATTAACACGCAGTTGAAACAAAATTTTTAGGGGATATTCTGCCCACGAGCATACCGTCCTCTACAGCAATGTTCACCTAGCCTCTACCGCCCTCCCTCACGACATCGTGATTGAAGCTCTAGTGTCCCTCGTGGTTGTGTCGATAGGTCTTGTGTTGGGCGCAGAGAAATTGAAGCCTGTTAGCTGGAGCGAATGGGCATCGGAAGTTGAGAAGGAGGGTGGAAGTAGAAATCCCTACTACCAGCTGGAGCAGCGATATAGCTTCTGGGATGTACGGGTGAGTTTATCGTCCTAGTGTTTCCTTGATAGTCTATGTTGCAGGGGAAACCAAAGGAAAGGCATAGCTTATTGATTTTTCTTTTCTTCTTAGGCTAAACGGAAAGAGTTTGCGGATCGAAATTCTCGCGATGCTAAATCATAGAACTGTTTCGGTAGATGTCATATTACAAGGAGTTTGGGCATATTGAGGTCTTGTGTTATTTTTTATTTTTGTCACGACTTCGTTTATTCATGTCTCATTACCTTGAAAACAACATTTCTCAATTTTTGATATTTTTGATCGCATATTTCTACTAGTACTCGCGTGACTTGGGTGCATACATAGTTCCCGTCGCGTGTTTTTACCATATCTGATTATTGTAGGGACCTGCTCTTCTAAGCTTGGAAAAAAAAATAATTATACGCAGGGTTTGGTGAGACCCCTTAAATCAAGGGATATCGGAGGAGCCTTGGATCGTCTTCGTTGACCAGGGAGCAAGGTGGGACGAGAAAGTGTAAACAACAGAGGACCAGGAAGATCCACCTATCTGTAAATATACCTAAAATAAGGCATAATCACAAGGATTCTTACTATTGAAGCTTGGGAGTGAATAAAGGCAGAAAAAGGGGTGGTGTCTAGACAGAAGCGAAGAAAACTTAGGTAGTCTCGCCTGTTCGAGAAATATTCTTGAGACGGGCAGTCAAGAGGCTATTAAGAGTCCGAGACCCACGATCTAAGCGTACTGACTCCTGAAGATGCCCACACAACAACCATAAATTGATATTCAAGAATAATCCTAGCCAGTAATTGTCTAAACAATGGTGGAGTGGACCATATCTACCGCCAATTTGGAACGCCAGTCGACAGTGCTCCACAGCAGTCCTGAGGCAATATTAGAGAGGGACAACACACGATATTGACGGATTTTTTTTTTTTTTATAAACATGAGGATTACGACAACCAAGCTATATCATTTACTACTTTTTATTGCAATATTAATGTCCCTTGCATCAAGCAAAGGCATCAAGTTTCAGGGCATTGCTTTAGGGAGGGACTTTTGATCACCCCTGTGTTATTGTACCTTGCGGTAGACTCTTCTAGCCGTCATTGATGTCTTAGAACATGTGGTACGTAAACTGATCAACACTGGAAACCTGCAGTCGAGCTGCATGGACACCACACTTTTTCCCCCGGAGCTCTCGCATACTTAGGTATGGAGTGGCGCGTGTGAATTTTCTGTGCCCTGCACATGCCTATAGAAGACTCGAATTTTGCAGGTTCTACCGTATATTCCGTGGCCCGGGCAATGTGGTCGGGGGTTTCTTAGCCTATCATTCTAGATCTCTCGTAAAATAAACAACAACAGTCAACAAATGATTGACAAAATTATTTCCTAGCACATCAGTTGGTGCCTCAGAAACATACGTCAACTGACCAGGGTACAATTGCCCTAGTTATGCGCCATCTTTGCTAACCAACCGCCGAGGAATAAATGTTTGTACCTACTTAGTGGCTTGCCGCGGGAGAAATGGCCTAGACTCAAACCTAGGCAGGCACCTCCTGTACCTCTCAAGTCGTGCCTTTGTAAGGGCAGCCATGCCCGTGACTCCGAAAGTTGGAAGGACAGGTAGTTACATTATATTTGCTGGAAATCTATCTCTCTCTCTCTCTGACTGCAGATGAGATTTCGCTTCCTCAAAATGAATTAAGAGCTCGGGAAGAGAAGAGGGAATGGGGAGACCTGTAGGAAGAGAATCAGATGAATTGGGTGAAGGAAAAGAGGGGCATACTTGTAAAAAAAAAAAAAATAAAAATAAAAAATAAAAAAAGAAAGAAAACGAAAAAGCAAAATTATTTTACCCCGACAAATGAATAATTCACTAGTACCAGCAGGAGTGCTATAGATCAGACGGTGTCCACTGTAGATCGATGGTAGAGAATCATTGGCCGCGGAGTCCAAAATGGGTACCGCAGCTGACGCGAATCGGGCCAAAAATAGGAGCATACGCAAACCTCCTCTGGGTGACAATGTTTATTATTCTTCTTCTTCTTCGTTGCTAAGCAAAACTTGTGATGCTTGGTGGCTGTATGATCCTGTGGACCTATAATTATTAGGTACTATCATTATTTTTCTTCTTGTTATTAGTTGGTCAGTTACAAGTGGCTCCTTTTACTACCGTATTACGCCCGGGAAGCAGTGAATGAAGCACACTTGGCTTCATGCATTACAGGGTCAGAGCCTCCAACTATGTGTTGTCCAGACTCACTTTCCCCCCCCCCCCCCCCAGCCACAAAAGGAGAACTCGCCTGAAGGTGCCAGAAGCGGGTCATCATGTTGTTGGTTGAATATCCCCCTCTTTTTATTGTGGATCCTGTAGCCTTGATTGCCACTAGGAGTCACAAGCAGGGCAGATGCTGAAAGTGGTACTTTGGAGGCCCGTCTATTTAAAGGATACTCATTGCCTTGTCAGCTCGGACTAGCCGATTCTTATTCAGTATAAAGTGTTTTAAAGCATTCTTCCCTCCCTCTCCCCCCTAAAAAAGCATTTGGGTCCCATTCTTTCAGTTTGTTCTAAACAGGCCTGCTTCGCTTCTGATATCCACCAAATCAAACCTTCATTATCAATAATTTATTTCAGACTTCACACTCAACTCACAAAATGCGTGCTTCAATCTTTGTCATTGCATTCTCAGCCCTCGCTGCTGCTCAATCTTCTGCCCAGTCTTCTGCCCCAGTGGTACGGCAAAACAGTTTCCCTTATTAAAAGAGCAAAGCCAGCTAATGAAAATGGCATTTTAGATTGGTAGCTCTTCTATCACATCCCAGCCAGTTATACCAACCGGAGTCGTTCCTGGGGCATCCAGCTCTGCTGCCGTGACAAGCTCGTTGACAACCACCAAGAAGCCCAGTACTACCAGCTCTAGATCCTCCACTAGCACGGACTCTAGCTCTAGCTCTACTAGCTCTACCCCAAATGCCGCTCTAGCTATGGCTACCGCTGGCCCTCTTGGATTGTCGGCTGGTCTAGCTGGCGCTGCTCTGGTCGCTTTCCTGTGAACAAGCAGCAACTTTTACTTTCGACCGTGAACGGTAATCCGTCCTTACCTATCAAAAATCCCTTGAATAATACCTGGGATTCTAATTGCCTTTTGTTTCAACTGCTCTCAGGAGGGAAGGTGGATTTTATGTAATGAGGAACATGGATATACTTTGATATTTTTGCCTCTTTGAGGGATTGTGTATTATTTCTAGGAGATGATTTGTCTTTTATTAAAAGATCACCTATACTAATTATTCTTCTTAAAATGCATAATAACGGCGCATTTATGGGACTTGCATGTTATTTCTAACTCCAATAGCATCGTATAAGAATGATATTCCCGGACCGGATGGCCAGCAGAATACAACCAATGGATACATAAAGTTAACATGCGAAATGAACGGCGAACTATGCAAAAGATTTTTACTCCCAGTGAATTCACTTTGAACCATTGGTAAACAAAGGTATTATGATCCCATTGAGGAGAATGTAATCGCTGCATATGGAGACGCAAAGGTCAATAAGTTGAAATTCCCAATTTTTTATTTCTAAAGGGTGGAGTTTTCTTGGGTGTTTCGGTAACAGTTCTTTGTTCTGTCTTTGTCTCTTTTCATTCTTTCCTTTTCTTCCTTTTCAAACTTTTGGGCTCTTCGTTCTGCACTTGCCATGTCGTCCTTCGTGTATCGATTGGTTGATCTCAAATTGGAATGTAAAATTAATCTCCAGCAGTTTCATGAATATTTCACGTGAAATATATTTAGTTTGCAGCTATTGCAAATATTATATTGTGTGCATTCGGGGGTCCGCGTCGATAGGTAATATATTATTTATGGTAAGGTAGGTAGGTAGGTTACTTCCAGATGCCGTACCCTAAAGGACAAAGGGACCACGAAAAGCCGGATTTTATGTTTGTAGTTTTTTACCAGCAGGATCGAGGGCGCTGTACTCCAAATAAGTCAATACGTATTTCCGATACTTGAAGGAATACACACCTATCAACACCATCGGAGACCTTAGTGGCCCAATAATGTTGTGTCCAGTCAAGATACTTGAGTAGGTGGTTGAGGGTCGAATCCTCCCCTAATATTTATATTAATACGAATTAAGGCATCAATGCAGTACGAGGCCATGCAAACAATCGGCCTCCATGGAGAGGCTTATTCCCAGCAGGCGAGAGCTTATGATCCTCTAATTTCATTCAAGAGGTATTATGACAAATATAGATTAGAGAGTAAGATTCTAGATGTTGGATAACCTCATCCTAACTAGCTTTCTAGTATAGATTGAGCTTTAAATAATATAAAAGCATGCAACAAGGCACTTTTAAAACACAGCTGTTAAGATTTTTTTTTTTTTTAAGTTGCCTTAAGAATCTTCTAATCTAACTAAATAGTTGGTGGTGTGATCCCAGTGCCAGATGGTGCCAGATAGTGCTAGATGGTGCTAGATGGAGCTAGGTAACACTAGGTTAGACTGAGGTTTCAAGGGGACAAATTAAATTAGTTACAGAAGCAATGTGTTAGTCAGCACTCAATAGTTCCATGGTTTATTCTTGACAGGAAGCTTCCGCCACTTACCTTCGCTACTAGTGTGGAGCTTTCCAGAATCCTCAGGACATTCGGGATGTTCGGTTATATAAGGATGTCATAGACTTGGAGCCACCGGGGTCAGTATCGAGGCTGAATTCTCTGAAGCATACCTTAACGACCATGGCTTCTTCAAGGCTACAGCTCAGTCGCGGTCGACTCCTTCGACCGCCGACCTTAGTACCATCATCATCAAGGAGCCGATTAATACAACCTTCTTCAACGTCACTACAGCATCTCCCGCGCCCTTGGCTGCTGCCAGCCTTGACGAACAATGTCATTAGCCACCATCTACCAATCCTATCCGTCCGAAACTATGCCGCTGGACGGCCTCATCCCCCAGGTGGCACTCACCGAATGAACATGAGCCCCGAGCCAGAAAAGCCAGCATTAGAACAGTATGGTGTTGATCTGACTGCCAAAGCGAAGGCTGGTAAATTGGATCCGGTTATCGGGAGAGATGCCGAGATACATCGAACTATTCAGATATTGTCTAGACGAACGAAAAACAATCCCGTCTTGATCGGTGCTGCGGGTACGGGTAAGACGGCCGTTCTCGAGGGCTTAGCGCAACGAATTGTGCAAGGGGATGTTCCAGAGAGCATCAAAAACAAACGTGTGATTTCGCTAGATCTGGGCTCGCTTATCGCTGGAGCGAAATTCAGGGGAGATTTTGAGGAGCGTTTGAAATCTGTCCTCAAGGAGGTTGAGGAAGCACAGGGAGGCGTCATTTTGTTTATTGACGAGCTCCATACTTTGCTTGGATTAGGAAAGGCAGAGGGAAGCATCGATGCGAGCAATCTTCTGAAGCCGGCACTCTCAAGGGGTGAACTTCAATGTTGCGGTGCCACCACTCTCAACGAATATAGGTTGATCGAGAAAGATGTGGCCTTAGCGAGACGATTCCAGCCCATCCAGGTCGGCGAACCATCAGTCGCCGCAACTATATCCATTCTGCGCGGCATCAAGAATAAGTACGAAGTCCACCATGGTGTACGTATCACGGATGGTGCTTTAGTGGCAGCGGCAACATATAGCAACCGATATATAACTGATAGATTTCTCCCTGACAAAGCCATTGACCTGGTTGACGAAGCGGCATCAGCCTTAAGGCTACAGCAGGAGTCAAAACCCGATGTGATCAGAGAATTGGATCGGGACATCACCACCATTCAAATAGAACTAGAATCTCTTCGCAAGGAAACCGACATTAGCAGCCGCGAGAGGCGCGAAAAGCTTCAAGAAGACCTGAAATCCAAGCAAGAGGAAGCTGAAAAGCTGACCAAAGTATGGGAGAAAGAAAAGGCTGAAATAGAGGAGCTCAAGCGTACGAAAGAAGAATTAGAACGTGCACGTTTTGAATTGGACGAGGCGCAGAGAGAAGGAAACTTCGCAAAAGCGGGTGAACTCAGATATTCCAGAATCCCCAGTCTCGAAGCCAAGTTACCAATTGATGGCGATGATCAAGCCTCTGGCCCTCAAACAAGTCTCATTCACGATTCAGTTACAGCTGACGACATTGGAAACGTGGTTTCACGGACAACTGGCATCCCGGTATCCAAACTTATGGCTGGAGATGTTGAAAAATTAATCCACATGGAAGATACACTCAGGAAGTCCGTCCGTGGTCAGGATGAGGCCCTCTCTGCAGTAGCCAATGCTGTTCGAATGCAGCGAGCAGGTCTCAGTGGGGAGAACCGTCCACTTGCCTCATTCATGTTCCTCGGCCCTACCGGTGTTGGCAAAACCGAACTTTGCAAAAAGATGGCCGAGTTCTTATTCTCTACTGAAACCGCTGTTGTGAGATTTGACATGAGCGAGTTTCAGGAGAAACACACCATCAGCCGCCTGATTGGTTCTCCCGCGGGTTATGTTGGCTATGATGATGCAGGTCAACTTACGGAGGCGGTAAGGCGGAAACCTTACGCCGTTCTACTATTTGATGAATTTGAGAAAGCTCACCGCGATATTTCGGCTCTACTTCTTCAAGTTCTAGATGAAGGCTTCTTGACAGACTCTCAGGGCCATAAAGTCGACTTCAGGAATACCCTTATCGTCCTTACATCCAACCTTGGAGCCGAGATTCTCGTGGGTGCAGACCCTCTGCATTCTCTAAAAAATACTGGAGAGGGCGACCTCTCACCCGATATCAAGAAGGCTGTCATGGATGTCGTGCAGGGAGCCTACCCTCCTGAGTTCCTCAATCGTATTGATGAATTCATCATCTTCAAGCGACTATCTAGAGAGGCACTACGTGATATCGTTGACATCAGGATTAAAGAGCTTCAAGCCAGACTAGATGATCGTCGTATGACTCTGCAAGTTGATGGAGAGATCAAGGATTGGCTCTGCGAAAAAGGCTATGACCCCAAGTTTGGCGCTCGTCCCCTCAACCGCCTAATTTCGAAGGAGATTGGCAACAGACTCGCAGATAAGATCATTCGTGGTGAGATTTCGTCTGGACAAACTGCTCGGGTTTCATTCAATACCAACAAGGATGGACTAGAAGTCGGTGTAGTCCCTGAAGATGCTACAAATACCCTATAATTAAGCATTCTTTTATCTATTCTTGGTGTTTGAAGCGTTCGTTGGACATAGGAGGTGTTAGGAGGTGTTAAGTGTTTCATAAAATCAGAGGCTGGATCTTCACTCGATGTTATATTACATGTATTATAGTATAATGAATTTACAACATTAATTTTTCTAGAAAGAGAACATAGGACAAAAAAAAAAAAAAATCTATCTTAGATTCCAAAATCATTTTATCATTTTATAGAATGTTGATTTTGTAGGTGGGCGTGACTCGATGACTACCACCATGACCACCACCTACCTCTACACAAACACGACAATCAAAACTATCTGGGTATTCTCCCACTTTTTCAATATCTCCCAACGACTCAAAACTCCGGAGGTTCCTGTCCTCAGTATAATGTTTTCGCGTATTAAAAGAAGGCGAACTACATATCCCACTAGCACTCACCCATTACCACCACACCAATCATCTTCTCGCCATGGTGACGATATTACATCCGCAACAACTCCAGTCCCCCAAAATAGTTCACACTCGCAACCTGGTAATTGCATTGCACAAGAACCAGAAGAAAGCTTCACCGGGCAGTCTTTCGGTGATGACGAGCTCGATCAAGTCATTGTAGCAATAGACATTAAGGACGGTGGTACAGCGGGCTGCTCATACTTTGTGGCTCAAGAAAGAAGACTGTACTTGCTAGGTGATATTCGACACTCCAATACTGAAATAATTGATACCTGTCATCTCCTGCCTTATCCCCTTTCATTTTTAATTCAAATTAACACGCTTATAGTGATCCTCCAAGTCCGGCCTACAGTGCTTTTAGTTTCAACTCGAATCGGCCATCTTCATCAAGAAAGACAAAGTACCGATCGAGATAACTGTATGTATTAAAGAGGTCGGAAATTTATAATTGGACATCAATAATTAAACAGTAGCTTTTTCACAGATGTTCGACCGTATCTCCCATATCAACTCGAGACACGGCCCTCACAGGAGTTCAATTACACGAACTCAAAAAATAAATTAGTTGCTTTGGAAATTTCATCAAAGCATGAAGAACAGCTCAAATTCATGGTACCACATAATGGTCTGGTTGATACGGGTCAAATGGATGGAGAGAGCTTGGATTTTACATTACAAGAAGGCAGGCTCTTACACATCTCCAGCTCTGTTGATATGGAAAACAAGGTGACAATTGGATGCGCTGGAGCTATTCTCACGTACTTACAAAGGCGAAGAGCCTCGAACTCATCGTCAGGGCACACAAGCCCTAGTTTCTTCCAAGTAAATTCTCTCGAGATGTCTACTATGGATGGGAACATGTAGGCATCCTATTCTCTCCGTCTGAGTGGGAATAAAGAAAAAAATAAATGCTAAAAACCTACCAGATTCACCAATTCAAGAACACTACTAGCTCTTCAGGTCCTAGAATCTGAATCCCACCCTAGTATGGTCAATCAAGGGCCCGGAAAAAAATCTTCATCCTGCAAAGAAGGACTGTCAGTGTACGGGTTATTTCAACGCTTTGCTTCTACTCCGCAGGGGAAGCATCGACTTCGACAGATCTTTCTTCGCCCTTGTACGGAAATTAGTGTCATTAATGAACGTCATGCCTTCGTTGGAATATATCTCCAAGCCGATAACTTTACGCCACTGAAAATTTTGGTAACAAGCTTAAAACACATCAAGAACCTCCGACAAGTATTGGTCAATCTCCAAAAGGGGGTAAGTACTGGCAGTGGAAAAATTTCAGGATTTAAAACCACTGTATGGGCTACACTATTGGCGGTATGTTGACACTATCAGACTAGGTCTAGGGATTGACTAATAATTTAGTTTGCCTTCTATGGCATTGACATCCACGAAGCTCTTAAGGAAACATCTGGTGGAAGTAGGGTTAGTTTATATAATAAGGTAAGAAATAGATCACTAACAATAAGAATTCACACTAACGAGCCTACAGGCTCTTCGCGTTTTCGAGGCAGCCGAATTATTTAGAGTCGGGAGAATGATCCAAGAGATAGTGTGTGAATGTTTATAAAACTCCCAATTCTAGTACATATTAATGGGTTTTAGGTTGATATCGATAGCTCTGATGAGCAGGGGAGGACTGTGGTCAAGCCTGGTCTGGATAGGGAGCTTGATAGAATGAAAGACACCTACGATGGCTTGAACAGTCTTCTAAAAGAGGTTGCGATTGAGATAGCGTCGACAATCCCTGAAGACTTTGATATTGACGTGAACGTCATCTATTTTCCCCAGCTTGGATTCAACATAGCTATACCCCTCAATGATAGAGGAGTTGCCGCATTCACAGGCACTAGTGAAGACTGGGAGCTAATTTTCATCACGGAAAACCGCGCCTATTTCAAGGACTTCAGAATGAGAGAAATGGACGAGAAATTAGGCGATATGTATGGCCTCATATGCGGTATGTCATAGTAGCAGTCCCCTTTACTACGTTTATTTGGAGACTATAGCTAAAACTCTATGATACCCCAGAGAAAGAAATTGAAATAGTTTACGACCTTGCTCAGAGAGTTCTTCGATATGAGAGAGTGCTATTAGAAGCCTCGGATATATGTGGAGAAATTGATAGGTAATTAGCCTATCACTGCCCAGGAAAGGCCGAACTCAGGGAATCCTCACAAACCTATCTAGTCTCCTTGCTATGGCACAAGCTGCGAGCTACTATAAATTGGTGCGGCCTAGGATGGTGGATGATAATATTATCAAGATCAAGGGAGGCCGGTAAGCAAAATAATAGACCCAGGCATATAAGGCACAACTCAACTCCCATTTAACACAATTAAAGACATATTTTACAAGAACTTACAGTTCCATCCTTCGTACCAAATGATACATTCCTGGGTGGGGGGGTAGGAGACCATCAAGTACCGGGTCAAGCTGATGGGACTTCGGGGCTTTTGGAAGCATTAGACCCTAAATGCAGCCCAAGTATGCTACTGTTGACAGGGCCAAACTATTCTGGGAAAAGCGTCTATATGAAACAGGTAAAATTATTCGAGGAGAACTATAGATCTATCTAACTAAGAATTAGGTTGCCCTGATTGTGTACTTGGCGCAAACCGGGAGGTATCATGACCTATTGCTACTGCAAATGAAATTGAAGTTAACCACAAAACAGCTTTGTCCCTGCTGAAAGCGCCACAATAGGCATTGTCGATAAAATATTAGTGAAAGCAAATTCTCATGACAGTGTCTCTCAGGTAATAACTAGGGCTCCACCATATTGTAGATAGCCTTCCAAGACATCTCACTATTTCCCTCACTTCTACAGATCCAAAGCACATTTATGAATGATCTACAAAATATTTCCTACGATTTGAAGCACGCCACAGGTCGCAGCCTACTGATCATTGACGAGTTCGGCAAAGGAACCGCTGAAAACGGTTTATTCTCCCCACCACCACCATTATAGCCCGTACGAAATTCAGAAACTAACCAAGACCAAACCTATAGACGGCATTGGGTTGGCATGCGGTGTTCTCGAATACCTACTGGGCTTAGACGATCCCCCGAAAGTAATTGCTGCAACACATTTCCACGAAATACTTGAAAATAAGTTTCTCAAGTCTACGCCCCGACTACAACTTGGCCATATGGACGTCCGTATTTGCGAGGATCCCCAAAACGCAGAGGATCGCATCACTTACCTTTATAAGTTTGTCACCTTATCTTAGCAAGTGACACTCAATTCAGTCCAGTATTGCGATGTGCTAACAATGTCGTTTTGAGTGCAGCTTTCGCCTTGGCCGAAGTTCCAAAAGCTTCGGAACAATGTACGTATCCTTCGTTTCCCTTTTTCTTTCGCAGAAATGATTAATGGGATAGGTGTGCTGCTATGAGCGGAATAAACCAAACAATTGTTGACCGCGCTGCTGAACTCGCGTCTCTCTCAGCTCGGGGTGAGAATTTGATTGCTGCTTGTGCCGTGCTGTCTGAAAAGGAAGTACAGGCATTGCAGAATGCAGTATGAGTCCCTTTTTTCTTCTCAGTGCTGTTGTTATAGGGGGCTAATAGTCTTCATAAAAGGACCTGTTGGCGCGAAGGTTTCTCGGCTTAGACTTAGTTGATGGTGTTGAGTCACATGAAGTGAGGTTGATGCTCGAAGAACTACTAGCTGAGTAATATCCCAGAAATATATATTCAAAGTGTGTATCCATAATATGACCCTAGCGAACTAAAAATGCCTTCACTATCGCTTTAGCTTCGCTACGGCTAAATATATTTACCTGCGAGTATCGCTATGGGCTGAACATGGGTTGTCATATTTAGTTGCAAAGACAGTTGAGTTGAAAATGTAAATTACAAACCCAAGTTTGTATCACCAGAAGAATTCTATATACATGCAAAAACCCCCTTTTTAATAACAGAATTGAACGCCTGATGTGAACATATCCAGTGGTAATTTGAAATATTAAAATCAGGGGCCAAATTGAACTAGCTAGAGTTTGACACTCTTGACCAAATTCTTCTTAATGCCTGTCAGCTCACCAGCATATCCACCACGGCCCTCACCACCCTTGTAAACCTGGCGAATGCTGCCCAGCTTCTTCTTCTTCTCCTCAAACTTCTTTCTCTTCTTGACTCGAGGATTACGGTTATCCTTATTTCGCTTGGGCGCAAGGCCTTTGTTCTTCTCGATTTGGTAGGTGATGGCACGTTTTCCATCTGGTCCGATCTCCTGGATCGCCACATGTCCACCTTCAGCTGCAGCGGCTGCATAGGCATCCGAGCGTGCCTTCTTACGATCCTTAGAGCGGGCAGCAACCATATCATAATACTCGTCATCGTCTGTCCCCGACTGGCCACCACGAAGCTCGTTGGCAACCCGACGATCTTCATCGTCGCTATCTCCGCCCAACTGTTCTGCACCCTTTGGTTGCTGTCGACCACGTTTCTCAGCCTCAGCATTCAGGCGAGCCTGGCGATCCTTTAAGCGTTCACGATGAGGGATATCCATATCACCACCAGCATTGCGGCCAGCGGTATTTCGCTTGTTGGATTTCTGGGCAATCTGTGAAGTGTAAAAGCGGAGGGAGCGTTTCCGATTAGCCTTCTCTTCAGCTTCCTTGGTAGTGAGGCCATCCTCATCCCCAAAGTCGGAATCGTATGCATCCTTTGGTGCCTTTGTCTTTTGAGTTGCCCGTTTCATTTTGGGCTCTGTAATAAGATCGGAGAGAGCAGCGAGATTTCCTTCTGTCTCCTGGAGCCGCTCTGCTCTCCGGGCTTCAGCTTCAGCCTGTGCAGCCTCGGCTGTGCGTCGTGCTTTAGATAACCTCTTCTTCTCCTTCCTGACTGCCTTATCCTCCTTGGTCTCCTTGCTTTTAGGTTTTGGTGTATTTGCTTCGATATCGATCTCCATCTCATCCACGGTATTATCACCCGGAGTTATTTGTTCGGGTAAAGTAAGGTCTTTGACTGTTCCCCAAAGTTTTCTGAATTTTACTAACGAATCCATCACCGGGTGCGTTCGTAGCTGACCTGGCTTTAATGAAGCACGGCTACCCGTAGAATCGTGGGCGGAGGTAAGGAGCATAAAGTACATGCTGATTGCACCGAGATAAGCGGATAAAGCACGGTGCTTTATGACCGCAACTGGGGCGTGTTCTGAAATATCCTCTGTTTTATCCGATAGAGCCGCTTCCGCGGCCTTTGCGAGTGAGTGATGTATGGGTTGAAGGTCGACGAAGTCTTTCGCTAAGGGCTCAAATTCGGGATATCTCGATCTCAGAATTTTAAGTTTCTCCTCAGTGCTCATATCTTCCGTGATTTCAAGTTGTGGTAAAACTTCGGTTACGCCGGTGTCAGCCTTTGCATCATCCGTGCCCTTGCCGGATTCAACCCATTCAGTTTCATCAAACCCGAAATCTGCTTCATTAATTTCCTGCAAATGCTTCTGTTGGAGCCTCTTGGCTTCCGCCTCCTCTTCAAGAGCGTCTGCTTCTGTTTCAATTTGATCCGCACTATAAAAGTCCTTTTTGGATGAACCCCAGGCGGCAATGCCTTCCTCATCCTCCTCGGACCCTGGACTACCGCCCCTCTTTGTTTTACTATTCAGTTGGAACTGATCCAGGTCATCGTCCTCGTCATAGTCATCCTCATTTAGCTCTTTGTCTTCGTCTAGTTCGTCTTCATCGATGGATTCGTAACCCAGGACCTCCTCGTCAGAAAATTGAAGTAGTTCCTCTAAAACACACCCGGTTAGCTGTAATGTACACAAGCCTGGACTTGGATATAAGGAGCTAACCTTCTTCTGCAAGCTTCCGACGTCTCTTTGCCTCTGGGGCTTCCTCCAACAAGATTTGATCGCGGCCAGACTGGAATTCATCTTCTGATTGATCGAATCTCTCCTCGATATGGTACTTGGTGCGTTCCTCGTCCTTAGACTTAGTGGCGGGACGGCCACCGGCCTTTCTCTTCTTTCCCATGGCTCACTCTTGGGTAAAATACACTGAGGGTTCTTGTAATCGCAACCATCAGAAACTGAGAAACTTTGGGATAAAATTTTGGGTGGGACCGTCACCGCCTTATCCACGCTAGCCTAAAGTAGACTAATGTTGTATCCATTAAGTTACGGTAATACCCCGTATGGTGGAGAATTAATTCTTAGAACTTGCTGGTGCTAAAGGCGTATCGAAGTGTATGAGGCGGGACTAATTACTTCTATGTAGGTATTTATTCGATTGCTCCTTCCCCCCATTCATCGGACGGACTATCCAAAGAATCGCTACTTTTCGCAAGAGTCCATCTAAACACCAAAAAACAGCAGGCGCGATCCAATTAGCAGCAACAGGCAACCTTAGGACTGAGCTGACCTCTTCTCCTATTAATTCCTCCCAACCCCCCCCAAAATCTTCCCGGTTTCTTCTTCCTCATGCATCCTTCATTATCCTCATTCTCTTACAACTACTCCACCACCACTTTAGGAATATCACTTATTACCTGTGGATTATTACTCTACATCACTATCAAAATGTTTAGCTTTCGCTCTAAAAATGAATTTGTTGTTGAGGGCAGGGTAAGTGACGATATCGTCTTTTTGTTTACCTTTCAAGAGAAATAATTCTGGTTGTTAATCCGTTTACTCGACATGCAGACTGTTGTGATAACTGGTGGATCAGAGGGGATGGGCAAGGCCGTCGCCTGCCAGCTATCGGAAAAAGGTGCAAACATCGTCATTGTCGCACGTACACTTAGCAAGCTTCAGGAGAGTATCGAAGCTATTAAGGTAAGATGCCTGGTCTGAAGTATATAGCGCCAAGTGCTGACATGCGCCTTTTAGGGTTCTGCCAGCAATGTCGACAAACAAAGATTCCACTACATTAGCGCTGACCTCACGAACGCTGCGGAGTGTACTCGAGTCATGGATGAAGTTGTCGAATGGAATGATGGTGTTGACCCTGATATCGTGTGGTGCTGTGCCGGGTACTGTGCTCCTGGTTTCTTTGTCGAGACACCGGTTGAAACTTTGAGGAGTCAAATGGACACGGTTTATTGGACTGCCGCAAACACAGCACATGCAATTCTGAGGAAATGGCTTACTCCCATTGACCCTAGCCATCAAAAGCCAACTCCTCGAAGACACCTTATTTTTACTTGTTCTACCCTTGCCTTCGTGCCTATTGCCGGCTACGGGCCGTATTCCCCGGCCAAAGCAGCCATTCGTTCTTTATCGGATACTTTGAGTCAAGAGATCGAGATGTACAATGGCTCCCGTGTATCAAAGGATCGTGCCAAAGCAACACCTGCTGACGTCAAGATCCACACGGTATTCCCAATGGGAATCCTGAGCCCAGGCTTCGACAATGAACAGGTGCTTAAACCTGAGCTCACAAAGCAATTGGAGGCTGCTGATAAGCCACAATCACCAAGGGAGGTTGCAAGAATCGCTATTGAAGCCTTGGAAAGGGGCGAATACCTTATTACCACCATGTTTGTTGGCCACATGATGAAAGGAACGGCACTTGGCCCCAGCCCAAGGAACTCCATATTCCGCGATACCCTCACTAGTTGGCTAAGTAACCTGGTGTTCCTACAGGTGATTCCCGACCTTCGAAAGCAGGCTTGGAACTGGGGAGTGAAGAACGGTGTTCCATCAGCACGTTCAAACTAGCTTCAACCAACCTAAGCATCGTGTTTTTCTTGTCTGGTACTTAGCTTAGATACCCCTCCCTGTTGACTGTTGTTTATTCTTATAACATTGTCTCATCATTAGTGTATTGATAACATGCCAAAGAAATGCAACCCAATATTACATCCAATTCTCTTTATAACGCCCATAAATAGTCGTAACCATACACACCCACCAATTGGCCTCTGGTTCGCTTCAGAGTAGGGAAGGGTTACATCTTCGAGTGGGTTGTTGGGTTGTAGAGGATCTTCTAGCGTGGGATTTAAACAAGGCTAATATTATTCTTAGCCGCTTGTGTGACGTAGGCGGTTGTCAAAGGCTTCGGGTTCGTTCCTTTGTTGAATTCATTCTTTAATCACACTAGCAGACAATTTATTAATATGGGGCATGCGACGCGAAGTAAGGCCCAAAGAAATAAGCCAAACTCAAGAATCATACACTGTCCTTTGCTCATCACCGATTTCACTCATAATCCGAAAGCATGGATACTCTCTTTACCCTTCCGGTTCTATCGCTTTTTCTTATCCCTACCATGTCGTCCTATAGCACAAGCTTGAACTTTGTGTTCTTTTATATGACATGGACGACTCTCATTTTATCGCACCCGCCTCTCCGTGTTGAATTATTCGGCACCTTGGCCGTGCGACTTCTAGTTTATGCCCTTCCCTCAATGCTCTTCTTTCTGTTTGACATCTTAACACCGTCCGCGGCGGTAATAGTTAAAGCCCAGGGTGAGACTGGACTTCCAACCGGGAGTAAACGCGGCAAAATCCGTCTTAAGCATATAAAAGTTGCAGGATGGTCGTTGCTCAATCTTGTTCTGGGCATCGGCGCACAGGCCGGATTTGAGGAGTTGCGAGTCAGAGCATTTGGGATGCGAAGCGCATTACAAATCTCCATACGACTCCCCATGCCCTGGGAGATTGCGAAAGATTTACTTAAAGGATTTTTAGGAAGAGAGGTGAGTTTTTGAATAACTTCATTTCCCTATATTACTTTCCCGTTTCGTTTGTTTTACTAACTATTATGATGGCATGTAACTACTACCCAATAGCTCCTAACGTACTGTATTCATCGCTATCTTCTCCATGCGAAGAACTTTCGAATAATCGCCAACTACCACAAGTCATGGTATCACAGCATTCATGCGCCTTACCCTCTGACAGCTCACTACGACCACCCACTGGTATACCTACTGGCTAATTTTGTCCCCACATATGCGCCTGCAATGCTCTTTCGCTTCCATTTACTCACATATCTAATCTATCTGGCCATGGTATCTATTGAGGAGACATTCGCTTATTCCGGGTATTCGATAATGCCAACGAAATTTTTCCTAGGTGGGATTGCACGTCGGATAGAGATGCATTTGTTCGAAGAGGGCGAGGGTAATTTTGGACCGTGGGGGATTTTAGATTGGGTTTGCGGGACAACGATTGGTTCCGATGATGACGAAGAGGAGGAAGAAGAAGAAGATTATGATGGAGAGCGAGGAGAGGAAGAAGGCGAGGAAGCAGCGGACATCGGGAGGCGAAAGTCGGTTCGCATTGCTAGGCGACGCGAAGGGAGTACTATTGAAAAAAAGGTCAAGAAGGCCGTTGAGAATTCGAAGAGGAGAAGGCAGGAGCGACATAAATTACAGAAACGTAAAGGGGTGGATTATTGAAGGGAGTTCCTGTTATTTCTGGGGTGGTAGGTATATTTTATAAATAGCAGTGTTAACGGATTTTTCATCTATTTTTGATCTTTTTCTTTTTGGGGCGGGGGAGAGGTTAAATGTTATGCATTGATACGCTTTTGAATCGGTCAGGTTAGGCTAATTGGACAATTCCTATATGGTATATAGGGTGGTTTGATATATATAGGTAGCTCTCGACAGGACGTGTAGGTTGTTGTTGCATTGGAAAGTGAGAGATCATAGCTCGCACGCTGTGCATGTAGTTGGGATCATGGGAGGACTAAAAGTAACTTAATAGAACTTAATTGCCCAAATTTTAGATTTCCACCTAAACTTGGAAACTGGAGATGTATCATACTGAACATAAAAAACTCCCAGCCCATTCTTAAAAGACATGAAACAGCTGGAAAGGTATTCTTCTTTTTTTTCTTTTTGATCACATTTCGGCTCTTTAGATATTATGCAAACCAGCCACGCTGGAAGGACGGTCCGCGAAACACAGAACAATTGGGCCTCCGAATTTAACCGGATCCCGAATCGAATTACATATTTCATGATTTGTTCATCCAGCGCTGCAAAAGCTTCCCCCATACCGGGAATGCCAATTTGCATCTAGCCGCCCCTCACATAATTCCTCCACAATAACTACCGAACCCGCGGCCGCCGCGTCGCACTTTTACCACTTCATCTCATGGGGCTTGTCGCCGTTTCGGAGGCTGAAAGTGGATGCGAGGTAGCTGCCAAGGAAGTTCTCCTTCTTGACGCTGGCCAAGATGGACTGGTCAATGGCCTTCTGGTCGCTAGCACGGGCGCTGGCAACCTTCTTCTTCTGTTGATAAGATAACTATGTCAGAATTTTCATGAAACCAACTTTAAACATCCATTGAATACGTCCCAAAGGACTCCGACGGTCACGGATATTTCGGGGTTCGGCGAAAGGCAACATACCTCGGGCTTCTCTCCCTGCTTGAAGAAAGCTTCCTCAGTCTTCTTCTCGGCGGCCTTCTCCTTGGTGAAGTATCCGGGAGTAGCAACCTTCTCGAGGGTCTTGGCGTCAACAGCGGAGATATCGACACGGGTGCTGGTGGCGATAACGTAGCGGGCATTCACTCGTCGGAGGGGAACACCGTTGATCTTGAAGGGACCGGTAACGAGGAGGACACCCTGGTCAAGGTGCTTGAGGAGGACAACACGCTTGCCACGGAAGCGACCGGCGAGGAGGATCAGAATAGTACCGGGCTGCAGGCTTTCCCTGACCTTAGCGGGACGCAGAGTCTTGCGGACCTATTTTATGAAGCAAAAACACCAGTCAGAAACTCGATACCAGTCGAATCGTATAAGAACGTGTTCCAAAGAAGGATTTGTGTGTTTGTAAGAGAACTGCCGGAAGATGCGGTTTCAATATCAAACTCATGTTGTGTCGACAAAATGACCCTGGTTTAACCACAACGATGAATTCGTTGACTAGGCGGAATTGTCGCATTCGCTCGTTTGAAACCGCATCCCTTCGACACTAATATCCCTTCTTCTTTATTTCTTGTATAGGGTGTACTGACTTTCTTGGGCTGCGACTCGTCATCAACAGGGTACCATTTCTGGGCCTTCTGAGCCGGCACGAGCCTCTGGCCCTTTCCAAACTGCTTCGTCGTGCCAACAGTAGAGTCCGACATATTGGCGCTGGGGACGAAGAAGACCGAAAAGAATGTAGGAGGGGGGTGGTGGTGGTTGTCGACGGCGGGTAGTTGTTGGAATTAATGTGTGACGACTGCTTGCGACCCAAGGCGGAAAGTCGTGAGGTTTGTGGGAACGCGAGCCCTATCAGTTAGCCGAATTGCGCTAGTTCAAATATGGAAGGTACTGATAATGATAGTGCCACTTGGTGCCTTAGGCCAATAGTACGGTTATCGGCATGAGCCGAAGACGCAATGCCAACCCAAAGCTCCCCAAACCAAAACATCTAAGTTGAACTGACGTATCCTGTCCAGCTTCGCTTCTTCCCATCTGCTGCCATACATCCACCACCACACCCGTGGAGTTGATATCAGTCGTTTCACGTGTAAAACACTCAAATAGTCAACCCCTTTTACCTTCTTCTACTCCCATTACCGTCGTAATCTATCATGTCTATAACACCGATTATTACATTTAAAGCGGGTATCTGCGACCTGGAGGTGAGTTTTCAATCAGCTTTCCTTTCCTTTATTCTCCCCATCTGGCTTTTTTCTTTCTTCTTGATAATTCATGACTTTATTGAATGACGGGATCTTTACGATTCCCATCCTGACCTTGATCCCGCTGACGGAGCATTGATTATCACTATAGGGTTCCGCAGTTAAACCGAAACCAACGCCGGGCTACATTTACCTCTACGCGGAAGATGAATTGGTACATTTTTGCTGGCGCCCCAGGTCATCTCCACACACAGAACCCGAATTGGATTTGGTGATGGTGCCATCGGATGGAACTTTCACCCCCTACAAGCCAGCTGGAAAGGACACACCTACGAACGGCCGTATCTATGTCTTGAAATTCTCCTCAAGCTCACAGCGGTATCTCTTCTGGCTCCAGTCGAAAACCCAACATGAAAGAGGGGAATTAGGCTGGTTCAGCCCGAGGGATCTGAAAGTGGGCGAAATTGTCAACACATTACTCCAAGGTGAAGAGGTGGATGTCGAGGAAGAAATTGCCAATCTTCCTTCTAGGGGAGGACCATCTAGCGGGGATGATGATGAGACAATGGAGGACGTTGAGGGCGTGGACCATGACCCGAGTCATAATCATGGGGGCAATAGTGGAGGTGCAGGCCCGGATGCAACTGGCGGAGATGTGAGGGAAGAAGGCCAAGAATCACGGGAGGGTGGAGCTGATGGTGGAAGAGCGTAGGTACATATTTCTGCACTTTTTGTCTCTGGATGCATTTTATTTTCCTGTTTTTGGTCTATTCTACTCCATAGGGTTGCATCTGCTCTGTTCCGTCCAATCTTATTCTTACCGCGCAACTTCCAAAGCCACATACTGACCCAGTTAATCGCTAATAGTGCTGACGCTGACTCGGATCCTTCATCTGTGGTGCAGAGCTTTCTAAGATCTTTGAGAGGAAACCAATCTCAAGACTCCGAGAAACCATTCACTACCCTGCAAGACCTCCTCCCACCTTCGATTACGCTTCCTTTGATAGAGCTTGCGGACGACAAAACTATCAATAATCTCCTGAGCTTCTTGCCCCCATCCTTGCTGCTTCTAGCTCAAGATGTAGAAGATGCCTCCGCTGCTGATAACGACCCTGAAATCGCAGAAGCAGCTTTGGGTTCTCTCGACCTCTCACAGAAGAAGAGCATTCTCAGGAAAGTTCTACACTCGCCTCAATTCGCCCAAAGCCTTGCGAGCTTGACTATAGCTATCAGAGATGGTGGATTACCGAGCATCAGTGAAGCCCTAAAAATTCCTGTAGAGAATGGGGGGTTTATGCGTCGCGGAGGGGTTCCGCTTGGGGGTGGTGATGCTGTACGGGCATTTCTTCAAGGCGTTCGGGACCATGTTAAAGACTCATCCCAGGCAGATCATATGGAGACGGACTAAATTATAATGCCTTTGAATAGTTCTCCATTGACTACTTGTATCTGTGTATCTATTCACTTTTTTTTTTTAGACCAAAATGAATAACAATGTGAAGTTGTTCAACTTTTGCGTACTCTTGTACTACCATGATTGTTTTATTTTTGGAATCGGCGGGACCACTCAGGCAACATCATTTTCCTGGAGAATCCTCCCGAATTACTCCATTATTAAACCGGTTGTGTACCTGCTTCTAGGGCAGACAACGCGCAAGCAAAAAAACCTAAATCATGAGAGTATTTAGTAACAATCAGCTATAAACCCCATAAATCCAATGATCCCCTCTCTCCATCGTATATTTCAACAAGATCAAGGTTTAGCTTGTATCGAGAGGTGGACAAAAAACAAAAGGGTTAGAACGGTAAGATAATAAAACTATAAATATAAATAACATTTGTCTTTAGTCTACTTAGACGAAGAGGGCTAAATTTGAATAGAATAATCTAGATAATAATAATAAACACAATACCCAGTTATTATTTAGGTACCTATTATTAGGGCAAGTGTTGATTGATGATGATGATGATGATGATAAGGGAAAAGATCATGGGTAAGACCGTAAGGCTCAGCCGTTATCCAGATGCCAGAGAGGGGGGCACAATTGAGCCATACAGAGCACTGGAACTGCCACACAGCCCCAGTTTGGTCCGGCGCAAACCAGACAAGGGCCCGCCGCTTGCGCATCCCGCGTAATGGTGGTCGGTATTATTATTATTATTATTATTATTATTATTATTAGGATTAGGTGTGATTCGAGATCTGGAGGAGCACCTTAGCCCCCGTATTATTCGACCGTCTCTCTGTTTACTGATTGGATCCCTTTTTCACACGTTCCTTTCGCAAACCTCCCAACCGACACTGCTTACCTTAGTCCCTGAGACATCTCCGTAAACCTTCATTTTTCTTCAGCTGCGACGTTCCTATCCCTACACTTTCACGTCTCTAAAAAAGGGGGAAAAAGAAGCTTCTGAGAGTCCTTCCTTCACCACAACCCCCGCCCTCCCCCTCACGACCAATACCTGCGATGTCTACTTTCGGCTAGTCAATCAATTTTGCCCACCATGGCTTCAGACAGCCAGGACCGCGGCACGAACGACGACTATATTCCTACACCTCACTCGATTCCCTTACAAGACCTCTCCGGTCCATCCGACCAAGAAAGACGGGGCCGAAGCGGCGTTGGAAACAGGCTCTTCTCACGACCATCTCTTATTCATCGCGGGCAAAACTACGAAAAGTTATCCGAAGATTCCCCCATCGAGGCGCAAAGCGGACCCAGCAGCCAACATCTACCTTATGGAGCTTCGAGAGATACGAATCGCTTTGCACTTGAAGACCCAGGAGCCTTCGCTCAGGCAATATCTTCAGTTGACCTTGGATTCTACCCTTCGCAGAGTACATCCAGCTTCATAACACACCTTGAACCGAGCACAGAATCTGACCTAGATGTTGTGCGTCTCGATTCTCGTGATGCGCCGGAAAATGAACCTTACTTTTCCCCGACCGATTACAATGATACTACACCTTTGACTACCATTCAAAACATCCAGCCTATAAGCGGAGCCTCTGCTCGTCACCAGGAAGATCGAAGCAGTTCACATACTGTTCATTTTGCGGACAGCCATACAGGGTCACATTTAGGAGATGATCTTCACATCCTAGAGAGTGGTTACCATGGAAGACCCCGCGGTCAGAGTTTCACCGGAGCAGGAGGTCGCTCATTGTCGCCTTCAGTATCTGGCTCTGCTTTGTCCCGTGCTAGCTCGATGATGAAATCTGTATCCCAGCGTGTCGTCAATCTAAGTAATGAACCCGAAGTGGTTGAACAATCTATCCAGAGAGAAGAAGCCCACAAGAGCTCGCGCATGGAGGCTCCCCCGACACTTCCCTCTCTCCCTGGATATGCTCATGATGCACCATCCGTTACTTCATTGAATGCTCCGATTTCTTCAGAAAAGCTGTCATCAAGCAAAGCATGGAGAGGCATTAGTAACCCGCTAAAGGGCAAGGCCCTGGGAATCTTAGGCCCAGAAAATGCCCTTCGTCTTTGGCTATGCGATATCCTGGTCCACCCCTTCACAGAGCCTTTTATTTTGGTCATCATTGTCGTCCAAACAATTTTATTGACTATTGAGTCGGCACGTTCGGTATGGTCACACCCGCGGTCTGAACACTGGGGCTCCAACATCATGGACTACCCTTATTTTGCCATTTTCATCATCTACACCCTTGAACTTATCGCCAAAATCTTAGTCTCAGGCTTTTTTTTCAACCCTGCCGAATATAGCACAATAGATCGATCAATAGGATTGAGGAAGGCACTAGCGGAGAAAGGCAAAAGTCTTATCACACCACAACGTTTTCTGTCTACGAGGAAGGCGTCAGTGCGTCCGGACCAACAACAAGCTTCAATTATACGAACCTTCACAGGTGGGCTCAACCAATTAGAACAACAACTAACAGATGACCCTCGTCAGAAAAGCCGTGTGAGGCTTGCTAAGCGTGCTTTTCTCCGCCATTCTTTCAATCGACTAGACTTTGTCGCGGTGATTTCATATTGGATATCATTCTTTCTTGCTATAAATGGTGTCGAAACTCGTCATGGACTATACGTATTTCGCATGCTCAGTTGCCTCCGTATTCTGCGGCTTCTCGCCTTGACAAGCGGTACTTCTGTAAGCGTCAAACTGAAATATAGTGCACACAAGCCCTTCCGCTAATTTTGATGATAGGTTATTCTCCGAAGTTTGAAGAAAGCAGCCCCCTTACTCGTTCATGTGGCATTCCTAATAGGTTTCTTCTGGCTCCTTTTTGCTATTGTTGGTATCCAGAGCTTTAAATCAAGCCTTCGAAGGACCTGTGTTTGGGAGGGAGTTGACGGTCAAGATGACTTCGTCCTGAACGACCCCAACGGGGCCCTTCAATTTTGCGGCGGATTTCTCAATGCGACCGGACAAAAAAACGGCTGGTTGCAAAGCGATTATACCCCCAGCAACGCCCGTCCAAAGGGCTACATCTGCCCTGTGGGATCTAAGTGTGTTGAAGGAGCCAATCCCTATAATGGGACTATGAGCTTCGACAATATTCTGAACTCATTGGAGCTTGTATTTGTAATCATGAGCTCTAACACTTTCACAGATCTTCTATATTACACCACTGATAGTGATTATCTTGTGACTGCTCTCTTCTTTGCCTGCGGCTTTGTCATCCTCAGTTTATGGATGGTCAACTTGCTTGTTGCGGTTATCACACACTCTTTCCAGGTCATCCGAGAAGAAAGCAAGCGAAGTGCATTTGCCGCTCAGAAAATAGATGCTGTGGACGAGGAAGAGGCGTCTGCTCGCAAGATAAGCAGCTTCAAGCTTTTTTACGAGAAGACATATTGGCTTTGGATCTGTATAATTCTTTGTGACCTCGTTGTCCAAGCTCTAAGAAGCTCATCCATGAGCCAGGATCGCGCCCAATTCCTTGACCGTACGGAGATGGTTGTTACATTTATTTTCCTTGCTGAAATATTTTTGCGTTTTGCCAGCGATTGGCACAAATTCCATAAGAAACGTCGCAACTGGGCAGATCTGGCACTTGCAATCATCACTAGCATTATCCAGCTACCACTCATCAAAAATTCGGGGCGTGCATATTCCGTCCTAACTCTCTTTCAGATCCTTCGGGTCTACCGGGTTGTTCTAGCTTTTCCTGTCACCCGGAATCTCATTACGGTTGTCTTCCGCAATACTGTCGGTTTACTGAACCTCATTATCTTTGTGTTCCTAATCACATACCTTGCGTCCATATTTGCTACACAGCTCTTCCGCAGTCAAATTCCCAGAATGAATGCTGACGGCGAAGAAATTGAAATAACTTTCGCAGACATTTACAACTCATTTCTTGGGATGTATCAAATCCTATCTAGCGAAAATTGGACCACAATTCTCTACACTGCCACTTCATACACTAATATGTACAACACCGCTTGGATCTCTGCAACATTCCTGATAATGTGGTTCGTCGTTGCCAATTTCATCATCCTGAACATGTTTATTGCCGTCATCCAGGAGAGTTTCGACGTATCAGAAGACGAGAAGCGGATTCATCAAGTTCGAGCATTTCTAGAGCAAAAACAAGTCAGCGGCTCTTCCCAAGGAAATCTATCACTTTCGAAAATTCTCATGTTGGGAAGGGACTCGGATCGTTATAAGGATCCACTAGATTATGGTCCCGCTGCCTTAGAAATGCTTTTAAAGGATGCTGTCGTCCGCGAATTTCTCGACGAAGATGTACCATCTGAAAATCAACAAGGCAGTCATAGCACGACACTGGCGAGACCAGAGACCGCACCAGAAAATGCTGTTGGGCCAGGTTGGTCGTCGCGAGCTTGGACGACTATCAAAACATCAGTCATGCGGAAAGAACCGAATCCATTTTATTCCAGGCTCAAAATTTCACGCGCTTATGAAGATCTAGACCCGAAAGATATGAGAGGGATGGCTAAAGAAGTTCTCTCGGCTGCAGAACAAAGAAAGAGGGAACAACGAGAGTACTTGATACGTCATCCGAATTATAACAAGTCCTTGTTCATCTTCGCTCCAGATAATGCCGTTCGGAGGTTGTGTCAACGCATGGTGGGTCCAGGGCGTGGAATACAACGTGTCGAAGGCGTCGACCCCTACAGGCCTGTTTGGTATTCCTTTTCAGCATTCATTTATGCTGCCATCGTGGTTATGGTTTTGCTTGCATGCATAACCACCCCTATTTACCAAAGCAAATATTTCCAATCCGAGAAGGACTGGTTTACTTACACTGATCTGGGGTTTGCGATATTATTCAGCATCGAGGCTCTCATCAAGGTGGTTGCTGACGGGTTTTTATGGACTCCAAACGCATACTTCCGAAGCTCTTGGGGCTTCATCGATGGTATTGTCTTGGTCACACTTTGGATCAATGTGCTCAGCTCGCTCGTCCAGAATCGGGCGGTTTCCAGAGCTATAGGTGCCTTCAAAGCGCTGAGGGCATTGAGACTGCTCAATGTCAGCGACAGTGCCAAGAATACATTCCATTCTGTTATCATTGTTGGAGGATGGCAAGTTGTTTCTGCCGCTGCTGTTTCGATGAGTTTCTTGATCCCTTTCGCCATATATGCTCTAAACTTGTTTAATGGGCAAATGGTTCAATGCAACGACGGCTCTTTAGAAGGCACCTTGGATGCATGTGTTGGCGAGTATTTGAGTTCGCCTTATAAATGGGATGTTTTGTCTCCCCGGGTTGCATCTAATCCCTACTATGACTTTGATAACTTTGGGGACTCTCTCTTCATCCTTTTCCAAATTGTGTCTCAGGAGGGCTGGACCGATGTACAGGCAAGTGCAATGAGCATTACTAGCGTCGGTTTGCAGCCACAGTCATTCGCAGCACCAGCAAATGGGATATTCTTCATTGTCTTCAACTTGCTTGGTGCTGTGTTTGTCTTGACTCTCTTTGTGTCAGTTTTTATGCGTAACCATACAGAGGAAACGGGTGTTGCATTTCTCACTGCAGAGCAGCGATCCTGGCTTGAATTAAGGAAGCTTCTCAGACAAGTGTCTCCCTCTAAACGGCGATCTAGTGAAAGTACTGAAGGATGGAAACAGTGGTGCTATCGAACTGCTTACAAGAAACATGGTCGTTGGGCCAGGTCCGTCACATTCATCCTGCTGCTTCACCTGTTACTTCTTGTCCTGGAGTTCTACCCTGAGATCGATACTTGGGACCGCATCCGAGACTATTTATTTTTTGCGTTCAATTTCTTCTATATCGCCAATGTCGTTCTTCGTCTGACCGGGCTTGGTTGGCAAAGGTTCCGAAGGAGCTCATGGGATCTTTACGCTTTGATAGTCGTCCCTGGTACCTTTATCACATCGATTATCAATTTTGTATCCAAGTCTCAGGCCATCGTGGAACTTAGCAAGCTATTTTTAGTTTCTATCACGTTGCTTCTCATCCCGAGAAGCAACCAACTTGACCAGTTATTCAAAACGGCCGCAGCTAGTCTCCCAGCCATCGGAAACCTTCTCGCGACATGGTTTGTGCTCTTTCTAGTCTACGCAATTGCAATGAACCAGGCCTTTGGTCTCACGAAGTTCGGGGCGCACGAAACTGGTAATATAAATTTCAGAGATATCCCAAAGTCACTTATCTTACTTTTCCGGATGAGCTGTGGTGAGGGGTGGAACGCAATTATGGAAGATTTTGCCCAGATGGAGCCACCATTCTGCTCAACTAGCTCTAGTACCCAGCTATTTCAGAGCGATTGTGGGAGCGCGGGATGGGCTCGGCCGCTCTTTATTTCTTGGAACATTATCAGCATGTACATCTTCGTCTCGCTCTTTGTGTCACTGATCTTTGAAAGTTTTTCCTACGTGTATCAGCGGAGTAGCGGTCTGTACGCCATTAGCCGTGAGGAACTCCGTCGATTTAAGCAGGCGTGGGCAGAGTTTGACCCCTCAGGGTCCGGCTACATCTCCAAAGAACAGTTTCCCCGGCTATTGAGAGTATGTCATTCTTCGTGGATATTCTGAGACCATTTGGGAAAGGAAGATGCTAACTGATGGATAGGAACTTTCTGGTAAATTTGAAGTGCGCATATACCGCAACGATTTCATGGTTCCTCGTATTTTAGAGCAATGCAAAGTTGATAGACGGGATTCCCTCATAGGGCATCGTCGGGTGGTGGGAGGAGTAGATCTCGACAAACTTAACAAGATTCTAGAGAAGATTCCGGTCAATGAGATCAAGGCGCGCCGCCAACAACTTAATACACTCTATGAAGAAGTGCTGGTGTCCGCAGACAAGGAACACGGTATCTCATTCCATTCTTGCCTCATGATCCTTGCACATTACAACGTGATCAGCGATAGCAAGAGTTTAAAACTTGAAGAATTTTTGCGACGCCGCGCAAAACTACAGCGCGTCGAGGAAGCTGTTCGTCGAAATACAGTGCGCGGATTCTTCCAGACTATACATTTGTCGCGTGCCTTCCGAAAGAAGATGGCCCATAAGAAATCCGCCAGATTAACATATGTGCCCCAGTTTACGGTGCCTGAGATCTATGTGGACGATGATTCCCATGAAAACCAGGCTCCAGGGGAGCGGTCGAGAGCAATCGTGCCGGCAGTCCATGTTGGAGACCAACCAATGCTGTCTCCCGCATCATCTGCCCGGACAGAAGCTGGTCCACCACAACTTCCCCGAATCGATACGAGTGTTTCAAGCCATTTATCCGAGGCCAATTCTCCGTCTGAGTGGGAAAATATCAGCATTTCTCTATCTTCGCCGGGTCGAGGGCGAGCGAACACGGCAAGTTCCTTTGGGACGGGGCTTGATTTTCCCGAGGAAACCCAGGCAGGTTCCGATCATTCCCGCCAAAATAGTGCGATGAGTGTGCAAGGTGTAATGCAGTCGCTAGAAGATTCCGCTTGGGGGGCTAGTATCCGGCGTAGCTTTACACAGCGTCGTCGGTCAGGAGATGAGACATGATCAATGTGACGATGACTATCCACGATTTGAATGTGGATCATGAATAACTATGTTATCTTTTTTACTCTATTTTTTATTTTCATGTCTACTACGTACCCACGGCCAGCATATACCTTTTGACTTCTATCTACAATTCTTTGTAAATTAGTGACCTTGGTTGCCAAGGAAAACTTGACTAGATGGTCGTCCTTTTCTTTTTTCCTTTCTTTTTTTTTTTTTTTTTTTTTCCCCTCCCCCTTTGAAATCTCGATATTTTGAGATAGATCTCGGACATGGGTGTTGGGAATTGCATAGCAGTGGCGTGCTTGGAGTAAGTGAGCAAGTAGTGAGTATTTCATCAAATACAAATCTTCATACGAATGTATGTACAATTGTATGTACACACACACACACACACACACACACACACACCTACACCGACATATACTCCTCTATATTCCTTGTAACTCCTTCAACCCTGTGGGAGGCTTGGCAGGGAGCCATTATTATTACCGGAAGGGGGAGAGATACAAGACTAGTAGCAGGAGCGACAGAACTATCCAGGACGAAGGACAAAAATGTATGACTCGGTGTATAATAAATAGTTTGGCCCCTGGTAGCAGTAAGGAATAAGAATAACTAATAATTATTATATTATTACTGGTAATATAACCGAGTCTATTTCTCCTAATACGTACTACTAATACTGCTAATACTACTAATACTACTACACGAAAATGGGGCTCTGACATCATCCGTTTCCGTCCATTCCAACTCACTACTACTTTGTTAAAACCGACAAGGAAAAAGGAAAAAAATAAAAAGGCTGTTTGCGGCCAACTTGCCAGAATCTTAATGGCCTTTTGAACTGAGCGTAAAATTTATCCGTCCATGGCTATTGTTCCAAGTAGCAAATGCTGCGTTCGTCTCCTCTCTCTCTCCCTTCTTCCACCTTCTCACTAGTCAGGCCGGTTCCTTGCTGAAACTTGACGCTACAATAATTATTATTCTTCTTCTTCTTCTTCCTCTTCTT
The DNA here is from genome assembly GCA_027569235.1 of Aspergillus sparsus. Classification (NCBI taxonomy): domain Eukaryota; kingdom Fungi; phylum Ascomycota; class Eurotiomycetes; order Eurotiales; family Aspergillaceae; genus Aspergillus; species Aspergillus sparsus. Next base: position 103,258 of record JAPDES010000076.1, read on the forward strand.
CTTCTTATCATAATAATAATATAATAATTCCCTTCTTTTCCACCCTCCCTCCTCATGTCCATGGAGATCACTATTATAGTTACCTACCCACAATCAAGCTGTCACACACTTCTTCATCCTTTGCCATCCCGTGTCTATGAAGTGTCGATCCCCGTCTCCATCGTCCCAGTTTGACCTCCTGTTCCCGGACACTCTGAACTAGGAGTTACTTGCTGTTTCATCTCTTTTATACTCCGCGTTTCACCAACTCTCCTCTTCCATCCTCACACTCATCTTGAAAACTTGAATTTCTCCCAATACCCTTTTGGGAATTTTTTTTATATTCCTATCTTCCTATTACCCTCTTCTCACTCTCATCCTTATCAATATATCTCTCTATTCCTAACATATGTTTCTTCTCCTTCTCTCTTCTCCCTTCTAAACGTTATTAGTTACTCGCCTAGTTGGGTTTAGAACTGGTGCGGGGAACTCTTGCCGATTGCATACTCTCTACATATATATACATCCATCCAAACCTCACAAAAAGAGGAAGACCAAAAAAGAAAAAAAAAAAAAAGGGGAAGAAAGACTTGAAAGAATAAAATTAAGGGAAAAAAAAAAAAAAGAAAGAGCTGAAAACAAAATTACCACTCTTACCACTCGCGATCTCTCTCATTACCGAAAACGCCGCCACCCCAACCAAGTTTCGCACCAAAATTCCCTCCTTTCGACATATCACATTCACGGCACTCTACCAATATGCGCTCAAACCAGCTTTCCTCCTCACCTGGGCTCTCCGATCTCTCTCTGCATACGGCTTTTCAACCGCCACCTCACGATCGTGCCTGCAGTGATTGTTCCACGGTTAGCCCTCTCAGTTCCACTCAAACGAGTCCCACTTCGTCGCCCACCTCACCATTCAACTTTAATTTTAGACGCTTCCATCGGGGCAGGTCCGCCCGACCTCTTGATTCCAACTCCAGCGACGACCCCAGCAGTCGCAGCCAGAGTCCATTTCGTCTCTACTCCGCAGCCCTCCGGCGCCCCTCCTCTCTTGTCCTTCTCCGCCGACAGCCATCCAAGGTCGACACGGCCCTCAGTGAGGAGCGTTCCCGGTGTGACGAAGATGCGATCGAGCGGCAGGGTCTCGAACTTATGGAGCCCCGTCCGGTGGACCCCATTGGCATCCCTATGGATCTGAATGCTAATGTCTTCTCCTCAGTTGTGGGGGATCGATCGTCGGCACGCAGTCACCAATCGAGAGTTTCGCAACCTCGATTCGTCATGGGTGGGATATTTGAAGTTATGGAAGGCAGAGCATAGTCTAGGTACCTTGGCATTCCTCACAAAGAGGAGTAGAAGGGACAGACAGGGCTTGGTCCAGACCATCGAGCTTCTTAACTACATACTACCTTTACCTCCCCATATTTCTTCACTTCCATACCCACCTTTTTTTTTTTTACCTTCTTGTTCCTCTTTTCCCCATTCGGATATTCCCAAGAGTTAGTACATGATTTGAAAAACGTCTGTTGCGTTAACCTATCTTATTTTAATGAGTTTATTTGGCTTTTAGGGAGTTTTAGGCCAGGCGTTATCGAGATAGATCTTATAGGAACGGAGTTTCTTTTCTTTTGTTGTTCGTTTTCTGGGGTTCAAGGCTATCGGACACTTTCAGCGACTACCAAATGTCTACGGACGGGGGATTGATTCATCTTATTGCTCTTTTTTTTATTTTCGATCAAGTCGGACTAGCTTTTGTTTTATTTAGTTTTGAATACCGATCAAAGCGATTTGCGTAACGGCTCTTAGAGACCTTCATCTTCATCTCATTAAGTACACTAGAGGACTTACAGATTATGACTTTATATCAGACATGAATTTTCATGTAAATCTGCATGAATTGAGATCCAATAAAAAGAAGATAGAGAAATACGGAATTCCGTATTTCTCCAAGTCTAGAAACATGAGTGTCCAGGGGAACTTTCAAAGAAAAAAACAAAGGTCCCCCCTCTATTGACAAACTAAAATAATAAACAATCCCAAAAGGGTATTATGAAAGATATCTAGTACCAGACGTTGAAGTAGAAGTAGGAAAAACAAAAAAAGGGAGGGCCTCTTGAGAAAGAAATGACAAAAATAATGAAACGCCATCACGCTCCATGCTATGCAACTCTTTATGGAAGGGATATTTTAGGTAGGTTTTGTTAGGAAGGAGGTGGAGGGTTGGGGGGGGGGGAGGAGGAGGAGGAGGAGGAGGAGGAGGAGGAGGAAGAGGAACAAAAATACAAGAAGGAGAAGTCGAAGAAAATAATATAAATTACTTCGTCCTCTTCCTTTCATTCGGCCACAGCTGTCCACGACAGTTCTTCTCACCACATAGACAAGGCACCGCACTTGGATCAACGACATCACTCGTCTTCTCCCAGCGAGGATTGTAATCAAATGTGAGCTCCGTGTTTGGCGGGATATCCTTCAAGGCAAAGAAAGCAAGATCGTAGAGACGTTGGTCGGCATGGGCGCGTGAGACGGCGAACATGCGACAGTTAGGGTTACAGGAGTGGTTGATGAAGCGGGTGGGGCCGCCGAGACGTTGCCCGTCCACGACGTAAATGTCATCATCGTTGATGTGGAAGTCCAGACTGAAGAGGTACGAATGGGATTTAGTTGCGGTTGCGATTTCCTCACGAATGTCAGCGGCCTTTCTAGTGATGACTTCGCCGAGGTAGAGGGCGATGAATTGACCGGCGCGGATGCGGTCAGAGGAGCGAAGGCCTTTATTTTTTAAGCGTTAATATCATTGCTTTTATATGCTAGTAGTAAAATAAAAATCAAACCAAAGGGAAAAAGAAAAAAAACTTACCAAAACCACGATTTCCGGTATGAAAAATCTCCAGCTGCACCGTCCTTCCACGCTGCACAACCCGATTCCAACATTTCTCATTGCATCCGCAAAGCGAATTACATTCGTATATCATAGACGTACGATTGATAAAATCCGGTGAAAGAACCAGCAGCCGTCGGTCATCGTCCGCACGGCGGTAAGGAATAATAAAGTCATCCGAGTTAATCTCTAGGGTTAAGCAGAGACAACGAGCCGGATCACAGACAGAGTCGCAACTACAACCACCAAGGAAGCCCTTGGCAATTGGAGTCACTCCCTTTCGTAGGGTATACTCATTGATAAACTCGAAGTCAGAGGTGGCTTGTGCTAGAAGCAGTTCATCACTTGGTGCCACTGTGACTTGAGGGCCCTGAATGGCACTTAGTTTGCGTCGAAGACTCGTGTAGAGCTGATTGGCCACGGGATTTTTCCGTGTCTCTGTGAGTAAGGGACCAGGCTGGCCGATTACGAAGCGGGGGAGATCCGATCGCTTTGGTACTGTCTTTGCAGCAGGATATGCACCCTTACTGGCGCGTTTTTCGTGCGCGTTCGTAGGGTAGTACTTCTCGGACAGGCCAGTCAGTTCGGTCTCCAAGATGCTGCTGGTAGTTGACGTCCACTCGGCCCGGCCGATTTCCCGTTTCAATTGGACAGATGGGGATGGGACGACGACGCTCACAACATTGGTCTCTGAGGGAGTCTGTGGCGTTGAAACTGGGGTTCCAGAGCGAGGTGTGAAGAATGATGAAGATGATGATAGCTGGAGTGAAGGAGGCACATTGTGGTTGATGTGGTTAATAGAATTATTGTGCTTTGAATGTTGGCTTTGAGTTGTGATTATTGATGGTAGTGGTGGTGGTGGTGGCGGCACATTCTTAAAGGAAGATGTTAACAGACTAGGAGGTGTTTCTGAGTTCCTATTTGATTTTCTTTTAAGTGGTATAGATGATGAGAATGTCCGATGTGCCAGAGCAGATAAGAATTGGGGAGCTTGAGTGGTTTTAAAAGTCTAGAAATAGTCAGTTTGGACATCATATCATGCTAACTTTATTAAGTTGTCATTTTTTGGAAAAGAGGATAATTTTCAAATTAATTAAATAATTTGGGGATGTGGGAAATGATACAACTGACCCCCCCAAAAAGAGACAAAGGGGCGTAAGAAAAATAAACAAATGGGTGAAAAATAATCTCAATTCAAATCAACAACTTCAAGGGCAAATATTAAAATAAAATAAAAATCTCCACAGGATGGTTGTCAACGAATTTCATTTAAATTTGTGGTAATCTTGCCCAAAAAAGATATGGCATTAGATAGAGTCACAGAGAGTGGGAGAACAGAGAAAAAAAAATATATAAGTTAGATAACCTTAATGGGGCTGGCTTCTTATCCTAAAAGCCAGAAACTCACCCGAGTATTATTATCTTCTGGCTCCGAATCACCAGTTAAATCTATGATCATTTTGTCATAATCTGTAGACATTGAGGGGCCGAATAGGTGGAGCCAGGGGAGGGGGGGGAGAAGTGTTTGGATATACGGCCTTGAGGAAAGGCAGAAATAGCTTCCACAGGGGCCCTATGGAAGCTAAGATAGGGGAGGGGAGATGGAGTGGGAAGCAGAAGAGAGGCAGGTTGATTTGGGTACAATCACTCAGGTAGGTCAAGCAGGCACTAGACCTATCTAGGGAATTCAAGTGTTATGCTTAGTCATGAACTTTCTATCAAAGAATCCTCAAGTCTCTAGATATAATGCTCAATAGTAATGATAATAAATTAATAGTATTATCATTAATAAAATCTAAGAGTCTATCTCCTACAAAAGACAGTTGAGTATTATGCTTAAAGAAGAAGGAAAAAAAAAAAAAAAAGGTATTCCTATGTGGTGCTTAGGTACCCTTTGGGGAGACCGAGAAATAGCATCTGATATAAGATAGAACTCATGCTTCTTTGGACAAAAAGTAGTTTAGTTTCTTTTAAAGTATTTAGAAAAGGGAGAAATATCCGGTTTCCCCCAACTGCAACAATTAAAAACTCCCAATTCATAACATCCCAAAAATGCCCTCCTTGGCCAATTTTTAAGGTTTAAAATATATCCCTCCTATAAATTGCATACCTCCCATCCAACCCAAGTATTAAAATCCCAATCTATACCTCTGAGGTGGTGTGGATTGGCCTTCAAAGCTCCTCTATCAAATTCTTTGTATACTTGATACCTTTGGTTGTGGCTCCGCTAGTGTGATGACTAATCTCTGACTGTACACCCAGGTTGATGGGATCTCCAACATGGGCAGTTCAATTCTAGAATTGCAAGCCACTTGTGAAACACCATCATCTCTCTAGACACCCTTTGCGGGGCATAATAAATAAATAATGAATAAACCACCCTTATATCTACAGGGGGACAGTGGAGCTTGATATGATAATTTCGATGGCTTCATGCCATTGCGCCAACTGTGTACCGCCTAGTGCTGAATATATATTTCTAAATATAGCACATCAGGCTCAACATCTATTGATCTGTTCTGGCGAGTTTAGGACCAACTATAGGCCTTTGCCTGCCACGTTCTATTCAATGTACCCAGAGAGGAACCCCCACCAAGATACCTATCCCGATAGGCATCCCCGCCAGACTCAACTAAGAGTCTTCGGAATATACATCTCACTACGAGGATGGTTGATAGCAGGTCTAACATCATAAATTTTTGAGACAGTGAAGGTAAGCTCGCATGTGTTACGTTAATCCTCACAAGCTAGCAAACCAGAATTACATTATTAGAGGAAGGAGAAAACTTCAAACCAGAAATATACAAAAAGACAATAGGGTTAATAGTGACAAGAAGAAGAACTGGTTTACATCCATGATGCCTGGTTCTAACACATATCATGGAAGAAAAAAAACCCGTATCTTGTAAAAATGAGCCAGCTCAATGAATATGCAGTCCGAAAATCTGACAGGAATCCATGCACGCAATAAAATAAATAATCCAGCAAAAGCACAAGAGAAAATAAAATAAAACAAAGAAAGGAAAAGGAAAAGGAAGAGGAAATATTATGCTCATATAGATGTTTCATGAATCAAACTGACATTGTCAATTCACCAGAAAGTTGTCACAGATGGAATTGCTTCATGCGTCATGTCGTAGGCTAAGATGTATTTTGTATTATTTAGAGTCTCAGAGCATCCAAAATCTTTTTCGCCATCTCTCGATATTGCCACATGCCTCCCGCCACCTTCTTGAATTGAATACCATGTAAGGAGAATAGAGGAACCTTGACAATCAGGATTTCGAACCGGAGAACCAGATTCTCACCAGTGTCACTCTGAACGCGAGTTGTGGTTTCTCCTACAACACGTTCCCCTAGAGACACGTTGTTTTCACGGCTTCCAAGATCTTCCTCAGATCCCTCGGAATTGGTAACAAAGCTGCGGTCTGGGCCTCGACTTCGACGAGGAGTAGACCTGGGCGTGTTTCGAAATTCTTCTCGAGCATCGTCATGATTCAACAGACCCCCAAAACTAATGCGGCGACGGTGGCTGGGAACCTGTCCCTGCCGTTCAGGGCTCGGTGGCCCGACATCGATGACTTTCTCGAGGTCAATGCTAGGCGCATGGCGGCAGCTGAAACCGCCCTTTATTTCAACATAGTCCACGGCGAGTTGTCTAAGCACCCGTATGATATCGGCCCGGATAAGATGGAGAGGCTTGCTACTGGTGGTGGAGACACTGAAAAGACCTTTGAGGTAGACCGGTTTTGAGAGATCTTCTCCCTCATTCGCACTCTCTAGAGCATTACCCGTACCGGAGATCTCCCCATCAGTTTCCTCGGGGACATTAGCCTCCCTCGCAGCATCTCTTTTAGCTCTTCGAGCTTGTATGCTTTCTCGGCGTGCGTGGCCAAGAGACATAGTTCGTGTAGCATGGTTGCGGGTCAGAACCCGGGCCTCTTTTCCGGGCGGTGAGGTGGGTTGAACGCTGGAGAACTCAGAGCCACTGGTTTGAGGTGGTTGGGTTATTGCATCAGGATCATTTCGGCGAGCTCGTCGGATCCGATACTCCGCTGAATTAACGCTAGTAGACCTCTCTAAGAATTTGTTGGATCGCGAAGCCGGCTCCGCTGCTCCAGGTTTAAGAAGATCTTGATGCTGGGGCTGACTGCCACCAGAGGGAATGGCCATTGGCGTCTGCTCTGTGCGTCTGCTCCGGCGCATGCTAAATCCTCGGGAGAGGGGAGATGCGGAATCAGCAGGAGGCTGTACGCTGAAAGAAGGCGCATGTGGGCTCGTAAGTCTTCCCCGTTCACGATCACGGCTGCGGTCTTTTGTCCTCCGAGTACTGAATCGTCGGAGAAGGCCTGCAGCAGTGCTTTCTTTCTTCACGGGAGTCTCTGGTTGCGATGGAGATGGTGCAGGTGACAGTTGTCCCTGGTGAGGCGCAAGGTTGAGATTCTTTACCTCATCGGTAATATCATCATCACCGTGAGTCCTTGCCCTAGGACGAGACCTTCTTCCGGTATCTTTCTCTCCAGGCACCTGATACTGGTTTGTATAAGCAGCTTCCGGAGCTGCAAGATCCGGCACCTGAAGTAGAGAATCCTTTGGAGTATGTGGGACATTGGGCGCTCCTGGGTTGGCCTCAGCTCTTTCTCTTTCTAATTTTTCCTTGACAAGATAGTACACCGATATGAGTGGGCTGTAGGCATTTATGGGGTCATTCCCTAGCTGAACAGCCTCTGCTGAAGGAGCTGAGAGCGTGTCACGACTAGTCGAGTTCCGTCGCTTGTAGAAGTCGAAGACACCGCGCTTTTTGTCGCTGTGGCTTGGAGGGGCAGGTTCACGAGAACTAGCTGCCACTGCATGCTGATACTCTTCTGATTCAATGATCTTAGTAAGCTGCGCAGCGATATAGTCTGATGGACCGAAATCAAAGCCAGTCATCTTCTCAACGACCTCGGGATCTAGAGGAAGCTGTAACGGCTCGCGAACTGGGAGGTGGTTATCGGGTGGGCCGTTGAATCCTTTATTCATCCATGGATGGCTCATGATTTCTGCTAGACTTGCACGTTGTTTTGGATCTGTCACTAGCATCCGCGAGATGATATGGCGGCATTCTAAACAGAACGACATAAAGATTAATTCCACATCCGGAAATTTGGGGAAAGAAGTGACACTAACCTGATGTGAGTCCTGGAGGGTATTCAAACACTCCCTGTTTGATCTTGGCATGCAGCTTCGGCATACTCTGGTCATCAAAAGGAACTTTCCCGCAAACTAACACATAGAGCACGATACCAAAGCTCCACACATCCACCTCGGGACCGGTGTATTGCCTCGCCTGCAAAAGCTCGGGCGCGGCAAAGTATAAACTGCCACAGAATGTTTTCAAGAGGCTTCTTGGGGAGAAAAGGTTACTCAAACCAAAGTCAATAATCTTGATATCTCCGGTCTTGCTAATTAGTATATTTTCGATTTTTAAATCACGATGAACAATGCTATTGCGATGACAGTAGTCCAGGGCACTGGCGATCTGGCGCGCAAATTTTCTAGCTTGTTTCTCTTTTAACTTGCCATGAGAGATGATGTAGTCGAGCATCTGGCCACCATTGACGAGCTCGAAGAGCATATACCAGTGGTAATTGGACCGCATTACATCTCGCATGCCACATATGTAAGGATGATTAACTAGACTGACAATAGCTGCTTCACGGGCGGTCCGGATTTCTTTCGAGCGGTCTGCTCTTTCAGCTTCGCGTGCGGTACGATGTTCCTCTGTCGACTGTCTGGGGACAATCTTGATAGCCACCTAGAGTAGGAATAGAGAAAAATTAGAAAACCGAGTTTAAATTTATAGGAAAACTAGAAAGGACTCACCTGCTCTCCGGTCTCTAAGTTCTTCCCCACCTTAACTTTACCCATGCTGCCCGCGCCGAGTGTCTTGCCCAATGCCCAGTTGCCCGACGGGGTCGTAATCATTGTGCGACGCTTGGACTGTGACGAGCTCGCCTGATGCATAAGATTCCCGGATGCAGTCTGGGGATGGCCTGCAGCCCCATCTGCCATGGAGGACCCCGCGGCAGCCATGTCTATGCTGTCTCGTTGATGGCTTTTTACAGACAAGTTCCTTTGATGCTTGTTTGAAGAAGGCTCAGCGCGGTATGAAGTTGTTGGGCGCTCTTGGGAACGTTCTCTGGAAGGATCTCTCCGTGAAGGAGCTGGTTGGGTGCCTCTGGAAGCCTCAAAGTCTCGACGAGCTATATTATCAAAAACCGCGTGATTCGCAGGGGGTCGGCGGTCATAGGACTGAGACTTAGAATAAGAATGACGACTTTGTGACTGGCTTTGATGCTGCGGGGATGGTTGGGATGCAGTCGCAGGCCTAACTGCAACACTTCGCGTCCGGTGAGGGATATCGGACGACACACCATGGGAGGGAGGGCGGGAAGACGTGGAGTGGCTGCGGGCGACAGCAGATGAGGGAGCAGTAGTGGACATTATTACGAAGAATAAGTGGGAAAATAGAAGACCGAAAACAAAATAAACCTCCTCGCGTCACTCGAAGCCACTATATGATGGGCTCGAGTTGTGGGCGGATGGAGCCCAAAGAGACGATGTTGAAAGAGACTCGGTCGGGGGAGCGGGCGGGGGAGATGGTTGGTATTTGCTGACGAGAGCCCAAAGCAAATCGATAGTGGAGTATCATCTAAGAAACGATGTTCACACTAGGTAGCCCCATGAGAAAAACAAGGACAAAGGACAAGCAAAGCAAAGAAAGAAAGAAAGAAAGAAAGAAAGAAAGAAAGAGAACAAAATACAGACAAAAAACAAGCAAAAGCCAAGAAGAAATGAGGGAAAAAAAAAATAATAGTGATAAGGATTGAAGTGGAAGGAAGGGAGAACAAGTTTGATGAAGGTGGGAAGGAATGTTTGTGTGAGAAAGGTGGGTTTGGAAAGCATGTGTTGGAGGAGCTAAATTGACCATAATGGATACGGCTGCGGAGAAACACATGAAGCCAGGGGCCGCAACCAGAAAGTGGTTTTTTTCTCGTATATCAAAGCACGAGTAATTTAATGATTATTTCTTTTTTAACTCTTTTATTTATCCCCTCTTTTGTACCTTTTTTTTTTTTTTTTTTTTTTTTTTTTACAACTCCTTTCCACATGCTCTCAAAAAACAAAGAAAATAAATGGTAATAATAATCATGATCATAATTTTAATAAAATCATCAATCTGACTTGATAATAAAAAGGATATAATTTTAACTCTTATTGTGATGATTCCCCGATAATGATTTGTTTACAAGGTTGTCCAGAGCCAGAACTTGTCAAGGCAGATGACATTGATCACATGGAAGGATGTAATTTATGACCATGACTCTCTAGAATAAAACTGGAGGTGTATGACCTGGACTGCTGGTCGAGAGATACCATACCTATCGAACTAAAAAGCTTCATCTATCATATATTCACAAATTAATAATCATAAAAATGGCCTTGGTACTACTCCACTTGAGGATCGTCAATTTAATGACGCAAAGTTGCTTTGGGCAGAGATGAACCTAATTAGGTGGCTTGACTCAATAATGAGGGGGGCTGGAGGTTGACTGAATATTGCCGATGACTGAATGACCAGGTATACCATTTATACACTACGGTGTACATATCTCGGGTCCAATTTAGGTTTGAATCCAGATTTCCTCAGTCCCGACTCCCGACGGAGCATCACTGAGCAGTAGGTAACTTAGTTGGCACGTTCATTTCTTAGTTTGGACGCTTGCGAGATTTAGTGGCCAGCAGGTAAAACAACAAGATCGCATCCAATATGCATGTGTTTGTTTGTGTGAGATTGGATAGTGATATATGTCTGGATTCTATAAATAATCACAGAAATACTTTTAATATGTATGTAAAGTAAGAGATTGGCCCCCACTTCTGAAGATAAAGCATTTTTTTTTCCCTCCCCCTACTTATGCATGGCTGATTATATATTATTGTTTTTTTTTAATCCAAAAAAGAGATGGGAATAGACTCGACGGAAATTACGTATTCTTAGCCGCGGGAGCGGACCTGAATTCCTGAGGCATCAATTGATTGGGCTAATCTGCACCAGCCACAGTCTAATGGCGGTGCAGATTCACTACGCCTTCTTCAGTCATCATCATATCACATGTTCCGCATTCATTTTTAGAGAGTGGTAGGATAATTATTCAGCCAGCCTCTCCTTCTAGATCCTAGATCCTAGATCCTCACACCCCCCTTGCAGTGCTTGTGCTGAATCTCCACTCGCACTATCTTTGTCTAGGTTCGCTTAGTTTCATCTGCACTCTATTCATGCCAACACGACCTATAGCACCAAACTAACAAGCGGCATACCATCCTCAACAGACTACCGAAATGCACTGTGTCTAAGTCAACTACGTATCCACTTCCTCTTGATCGATATTATGGCGAATAAACGATCCCACGCAGCCTTTGAGGCGGATTTTCAGGCCCAACAGTCGCCATATGCCTTTTTTGGGACTCCTCTCCCGCCGTTAGATGCTGGTGCTCGGGATGATGGATCGTATATGCCGATTTGGAAGCAGGAGGTGACAGATGACCGGGGGAGGAAACGCTTACATGGCGCCTTCACCGGTGGATTCAGTGCCGGGTGAGCCCACGATTTTTCGATAGCATTAGACAGCACACTAAAAAGTGCATCGTTTCCAGGTATTTCAACACCGTCGGGTCAAAAGAAGGATGGACACCCTCTACATTTGTATCCTCACGCCAAAACCGGGCGAAAGATCCTCGACAACAGCGACCAGAAGACTTTATGGACGAGGAGGACATTCGTGAAGCTGAGGAGTCAAGACAAATACATACAAATGATGACTTTTCCGGATTCGGGTCGACCGACCCTGACTTAGGCCGCGAAAGAGGGCTAATGGATATCTTCAAAGCTACCGGAGAAACGATTGGAGTGAAGCTTATGAAAAAAATGGGGTGGAGGGAGGGCCAAGGAATAGGCCCCAAGGTGAGGCGAACAGCCGATCTTGGTGATGGCGTTGCTACCCACACTGCGAGCGAAGCGGACAAAACCTACCTGTTTGCACCTGAGAACCCGCCCATGGTTGCCTTTGTCCATAAGACAGACCACAAAGGACTTGGGTTCGAAGGTGAGGCTCGTCTTGAATCCGGCCAAATGGGACGCGGCGAGTCTGATGAAGATGCCGACCCGTTTTTTGGACGACGCCTGACCGCTACTCAACGCAAGCCAAAGCAATTAAAGGCAGTAGGACCTCGTCGAGGGGCATTTGGTGTCGGGGTTTTGAATGACACTGGATCGGACGATGAAGATCCCTACTCAATTGGCCCCCAAATTTCATATAACCGAGTTATTGGAGGAGATAAAAAGAAGAAGGCGAAAACAAAATCAATTGATGATGTGAGGCCAGCAATGAGTTCTTCTAATCCTCTCTTAAGCAACAAGCCAGTTTTTATTCCCAAGAAAACACTTGCTGCTAAAAGCGCTGCGGGCTTCAGGAAATGCCATGATGGTCGTCTGCCCCTCGATGGCTTCCTTCTTGCTGATGGCATTTCGAGTCTTTCACTCATGTCAGAGAAAAGCTATGCAGCCCCTGATATTCCAAAGGATTGGAAATCTAGAAAAGCACCTACAAAGGAACGTGATGTTTCAAGCTACGTTTCCACCGCAGAGGCAGCCAAAGCCTCGACTTTGAATCCAGTTTCACGAGCTGCGCTTCTCGGAGAAACTCAACTTCCTGCAAAGTCTATCTTTGACTGGATGACTCCAGAGGCTCGAGAGAGGATTGTGAAACTTACTGGGAGAACTGACTTACCACCAGCGTTGAGTGAGAAGGCCCCGAATGGATACGAACTATCAGAGGCCCAAAAGCAGAGGGAACTCTGGGATCTTGTTCCAAAACTTGATAAGCAGCTGGCTGTCCAAGCCTTGGCCCGAGCAGCTAGTGGTTGGATGCCTTATTCGGACGACGAAGATAAACGAGCCCGTTACCGGAAGTTTCTCGAAGTTCGGGCTGGGCTTCGAGACAGCCTTCCCGACCGAGCTCCCAGGTCTAGCACGGATGAATGGATCACGGAGCTTAACGAATTTACTCGAGCCGCTGAGGTGTTTAAGCCTATGTCTGGAGCGATGGCGTCGCGATTTACATCTGCCTCTTCAGGTCCAAAGGGATCTTCGGATGAGGCCGGGACAGATTCGCTATTAAGCAAGCCTACCGAAAAGCCCGAAGACCCAGCTACGGCGGCCGCAAAGATTGGCATGTTTGGGCCGATGACTCGAAGTAGTATTTCGTTTTACCCTACCCGTTTATTATGCAAACGATTTAACGTGAAACCCCCGAATCATGTGCAGCTTGATCCAGGAGAACCCCTTAGTGGGGCTCAAGCGGCGTCTTCGTCAGCGAAGCGCTTCACGTCTGCCGGATTCCAAACCGAGTCTAGACCCCGGGAGTTGGTGCCACAAGATGTCATGGATCAACTTGTGCTTGAGGCTGGTGGGGGTGGTCCACTGGCGCCGCATGGAGACTCTGCAGTCCCAGTGCAGCTGATGGCCAGAGAGCCAGTGGCTGTTGAACCCGAACGTAATGCAGCACTCGAAGGGGAACGGCCAGGGGAGGCAGTCTTTAAAGCGATTTTTGGCAGCGATGATGAAGATGAGGAAGAAGCGGAGTGAGACTTGCTGGATAATTTCATGTACTTACTCAGCCACACATCAGGCCACTCTTTCAAATATGTATGTTAACCGGAATAAAAATAAAAATAATCATAATCATAATAATAATACCCCGCATGCTCACAGATTGTTTGAGCGCTACCCACTTAGCTAGTCTCGCTGGGCTTGCCAATGGTCACTTCATCTGGGACAAAGAGTAGATAGATAAAAGAAGGAAATAGTTAGTTTAGTGTGTGCTGCTAGGAAAAGGGAGGCCATAGTGTCTCCTCCTCCTCCCCTTCTTCTTCTTCTTCTTCTTCTTCTTTGATGAATTCCCCGATTGACACCATCTAATAAGTTACACGACAGACGTTTACAAGAAGACGGTGAGGAATAATAATCGACGTTTTAAGGATTCATCTCCAGGCCAAACGACAGAAAAGGGGGTGTAGAGCGCAAGAACTGAGTTCAATAGGGACGAGGAAACTATCAAGTCAATAATAATATTAATATAAATTCTATTTATCCCAATTCAATCAATTATAAAAAGGTACAGGTAACCCCCTCACTCTCCACGCATGACTGCTGTGTCCCCTCCTCCTTTTCTCATCCTCCGTGAAGTACTGTATGGGCTGGACTGTGCACAGTCTTACTTATTTCTTTCGTATTCTTATTATTATTACTCTGTTGCCCTGTTGCCCTGTTGCCCCGTTGCCACTAGTTCTTCTGATGCTTGGTTAGTTTGGTTAGCTCACCACGGCGTCATCTCATGTTTCGACGGCTATCATTTCCATTAATCTTTCGCATTTCTTTCTCTTGTCCATTTCTTCCCCTCTCCCCATCTCATTCTCCATCTACTTGCCGTTTCTAGATGTCACTCTAGCGCTGCTGATGGAGTTACATTTTTCTTTATCTGTACAAGATGGTAAGTTTACCTCCCTTTATTCTCCCTCCTCTTTTTTGTTTTTGAGTCGCTTTCAGGATCTTTATTCTTTGTCCCCCCCCACCTTCTCTTCCTCCTTGCTCACGAATCACCCAACAATGAAACCATGACCACCACTTTATCTACCCTGCATGCCGATCAGCCTTTTTTTTTTTTTTTCTCTTCCTTTGCTTTCTTTTCCCCCCTCTCCTACCCCACGCTGTCCATAATGCTTATAATAATTATCTCTTTTCTCTTTTTCTCTCATCTTTTTTCACTAAACCAAAAATAGGGTTGTTGCTTTTCCTTGTCGCGTGACAATGACCACCCCCAATATGCGACTGAAGCAACCAACGAAGAGCGCCCGGCAGGATCATCGTCTTCATCATCGTCACCAGCGGCTGCAACCACTGCAACCACTGCTCCTGGGGGAATCTCTCGCGCATCACCACATGGTGATCCGGGAGTCCTAAGCAATTCCCATCACTACCACCACCGTCATCACCGCTCCTCTGACCACAACACACGCACGCATAACTCCTCTTCCACCAGCCCCACCCACTTTCGTCTCCCCCTCGAGGAACATTTCAACGCACCCATCCGTCGCCACATCTGGCACAGCAAGCGCCGAAGATGGACGCGCGCTCTCCTCGACCAGGAGCGAAAGGAGTTCTTCGAGACCCGTGTAACGGGTCGACCTGAGATCTGGGCCGCACTATCAACTGCCCTTTCACTGATGCGTGCTGGGGATCTCAGTACTGCCCAAAGCATTATTGATGCAGCGGGTATTACCGTCCCCACCGGTGATTTCTGTCAGGGCTGCTATGACGAACAGGGTGCTCTTTATCGTCTCCCGCAATGTATTGTGAGCGATCCTGAGAATATTGCTCCATCCGGCTTAACGGACAATGATGATGAAATCGATGAAGACGAAGACGATGGTGGGCTAGATTTCGAGACCGATGATGACAAACTTTCTTTGGATAAGGCGTCTGGAGATGAGCTAGTTGGCGATGAGGATGTCGAGCATGAGCGACGTAGAGACGAGAAGGGTAAAACCAGCGAGCGGGATTTAATCCGTGTCAAAGCTCGACTCAGTGATAGAGACGGGCCTGACATCATTGTGTCTGTTGGAAAGACCCAGAACGTTGGTTTCATCGCACGGAAGGTGCAGCAAGAGGCAGGGGTATGGTTTTCCCTTTTTTTTTTTTCTCTTTATACGTTTCCACTTCCCCAGACCTTACCTCGAAGATTCGATCTTTGAGGATTTGTCACACGAGTCTAACGAATTGGCTACACCCTCTATTACACAGATCTCTAAAGATCAACGAGTGAAGATCGCCTATCTAGGCAAAATGCTCAAGGAACATTCTTCCCTCATCGACCAGGGATGGAAACAAGGTCATGTTATAAATGCATTGGTTGTAACCAGGCATCCATTATCGTGAACCCTGCCCATCTACGTCATTTAAAAAAAGCCCCCTCGAGAAAAACGACTCTACTTCCATTTCCTTGAGAATATTTGATGTATATTGTTCCATCTTTCTCGCCAGCGCTTGTTTAATTTACCTTCTCCTCTCCCTCCCCCTCTCCATCTCCTTTGTTTAGCTCTATGCGATGATGCTAACCGACTCCACTCATGATTTCTCATCGCCTTCGACTTACCGACAAATTAATTTTATAATGAAAATCGGGAGGATCTCTTTTATTTTTCCCTTGCGGATCAAAACCCAGCCTGGTTGCTTATTTTGGCGTTTTGTCTCGAGTTGCATAATACCCCTCAGCTTTTTTTATTTATTTATTTAATATATATATATTTTTTTTGTCGTAGACTATCTCAAGGTGTCACGGTCTCTATCGCCGTACCAACATTCGTTTCGTTATAGGTCATTATAATCATATTATTCACCTCAGCAACACCAATGTTTCCCAAGTATGAATGAGAATGAAAGGATATGAGGAAGTTTTTTAATATTTGAGGTTTCAACTATGTATTACAACTTAATTTAGCTAAGATAGGATATATGATTACCAAAAAAGCTAAGGTGTGAATTTAAACAATAAATCAAAAAAGGAAGGAAAGTAAGTAACAACAATAAATCAACAATGGCGAGTGGTTATTGTCAGCTAGACTGGACATATAAACCCATTCCTTCAGGGGCAAAGAAATCAAATACCACACAACCGGGGAGGGGCGTATTGATTGCAAGGGATACCTAGGTATCTTTCACCACTTTTAGAACAATTTACCATTATCGGCTTCCTTACCCTTCGGCGTCATTCCAGACCGCCTTCTAAACACACGGCAAACAACTCGTCCTGCGTCTTTAATACCTGTGACTAGGGTGGAAGGGCTCCAATGTTTGATCCGGAACATGTAATACAGTGCGACTGTACCCATGATATTGAAGATAATGTAAGCCCAGCCTATCCCATAATTTCGCCAGCGTTCGCTATAGTCTATATATTTTGAAAATTCCGTTAGTGATTTTGCATATGGAGGGAAGAGGTTTTTTTTTGGGGGGGGGAGAAAGAGAGAAAAGGGAAGTCTAGTTAACGCACAGATATTTGTAATAGCAAGATACTGATCTGCATTTTGTAACTGACAATACTGACAGTCACTTGTTGCATTTTCATTATACAGTCTGCCTGGTGCTCCTGCCTGGAAATATGGTGCCAGATATTCGATACAGGTCATTCCCGAGGGTGGGTTGAATACGCTCAGTTCCTCACTTGCGCATTCAATAGCACGGTCATGTAATCCAGTGGAGGTAAGTCCCGCAATAAGATATGTAAGCGGAGAGACGCGGTACATGAAGATCCAGAAACCAGGTAGGGCGCTGGGTGGTTGCATGACGCCGTTGAATGTAAGAGCCATGATGAAGAGAAGAGTGGCAATGGTGCCGCCTGTTTCAGCATCAGGGAGAGCGGCGATGATGAATGAGGCAAAGGTGGAAGTGAAGAGATAGAATTGCACGACGAAGAGTAACATAAGCCCCTGTCTGGAGGATGCTTGATTGGCGCCGTAGATAGCATAGTAGTAAGAAGCCCAGGACACAACACCAGCCAAAATCTGCCAAGGGATCTCAACTATGATGTTTGCAATGATGAAGGATGCCCAGGAGTAGGCCTTTGATGGTCGTTCGCGAACTTCGTAAAGGGAACGTTGAACAACGAACTTTGGCATAATTCTAGGGGGGTTGTTAGTGAAGAACAGTTGCTTTAGTTGGGAGGTAGGGCCAGTAACTTACTGTTGCACTAAGGTTGAGAATATTGAAGTAAGCATAAACGCACTGAATAGGACATCCTGGAATCCTTGCTGGGAGCTGTTTGGTTTGAAGAAAGTGAAGCCGATGAAGAGAGACGAGGCAATGGCCAAGATCAACTTGGCCCACACGTAGACAGGCTCACGCCAGTACTGTTGGAATACCCGATGGGTTACGTACCATAGCTGAGACGTGAAAGGCATGGCGTATGATCCGTGGGCGGCGGCTGCGTCGTCCGAGGGAGCGGCTGCCCTTTCTTCGTGGATGCGATCAAGTTCATTCTGGACTTCTCTTGCTTGTGCACTTTCATTCCAGACTGTTGGCCAGTCCTGCTCGGATTTCCCAGACGCACCAGCTCCAATGATTTCGAGGATGTACTCAGCAGGCTATTTCACGTTAGCGAATTGGGGGAAAGGTAAAATGGAAGTTAAGCGGCAATACTGACATTCTCCGCTGCACCACAGGGTCTTGCTCCATTGGCCTCGAAGTAATCGAGCAAAGTCCGAGATTCCTCTCCAATATCCCCAAAATATACCGTTCTGCCCCCCTTAGCCAAGAATAACAAACGATCGAACTGTTGGAACAGCAAAGCGCTAGGTTGGTGAATGGTAGAAAGCACTGCTTGGCCCCGGTCTGCAAGTTTCCGCAAGAAGGAACAAATCGACCAAGAGCTTTGGGAGTCTAAACCACTCGTTGGCTCATCAAGGAAGATTAATAAGGCGGGTTTCGCTGCAAGCTCAACACCAATTGTTAATAACTTTCTCTGCTCGACATTCAATCCTTCACCGGGTGTCCCAACAATTGCGTTCGCAAAATCTTGCATACTAAGCATTTCGATAACTTCCTCAACGTATTGATATTTTTCAGCTTTCGAAACAGATTTCGGTTGCCGCAGGAGCGCACTAAAGCGTAATGCCTCCCTCACAGTGGTGGTTGAGAGATGTAGATCCTGTTGTTGCACATAGCCTGTCTTCCTTTGGAAGCTGTTGTCTAGAGGCTTTCCATCAACAAACATATCACCAGTCACAACACCAATGGATACACGCTTAGCCAAAACATCAAGCAAGGTAGTTTTCCCAGCCCCAGAGACACCCATGAGTGCAGTGAGTGTGCCAGGTTTAACCCATCCAGCAACATTGTCCAGAAGGCGACGCTGGCCACCCTTGACGGGAATATCATAACACACATTCCTCCACGTAAATATGCTATGTTGCGTCGGTATCACGGTTGTATCTTGCGTGGTTGGAGCATCTTTCTCAGAAATAGTGGCTTCTGCAGGAGGACCATCTCCCTGGCCTTTACCCATGTCACGCATGTGCGGCGGTGCGTGACCCCGGCGAAAGACGAGAAATTCTGCTTTAGAGGCGGTTGCGGAGTTGATCTCAGTGGCCACCAAGTATATAATTGTAAAGAAGATCCAAAATCCTATCAAAATTCCGAGGTTCCTCCATTCATGGTCGTATGTGTACCTATATTGGGAGTATATAAAGGCGTCCCCAGACACCGTTCGTTCTCCTACCACCGCACCCCGGACAGCACAAACAAAAGTGTCACCGCTCAGATTCGGATATGCTGGTACGAATTGCGAGCACTCGAACTGCCGGCCATGAAATTCGTTGGCGATCAAGGCCTCGAAAGTGTAAAATATTGGATTGATCCAGCGGATCCAACTGAACCATGGGATATCGTGCATTTGTGGCACTGGAATGACAAAACCTGTGTAAATGACAATAGCCAAAACTAATACACCAGCCATAGACATTGCTTGCGAGAGAGTTTTGGTTGAAGCAGCAAGGGTCCGGAAAATTCCCGACATTGCGAGGGTGCTGAGGAACGTAAAAAGAAAGAAGATGAAGAACTGGGACGCCTCATATCGCTGCACATGTCCGTTAGCACAGCTAGTCAAAGGTGGTCTAAGAGTGAGCATACCAAGCCAGCCAAGAAATAGAAGATTATATTAAAGACCACAGCAGAGACGAATTTGACAGGAATATCAGAAACGATGCCCCCAAAAGCTTCCGTAAAGGGGTGAACAAAGGCATATGATGCTTGTTTTTCAACAATTGCTCGCTGATCATAGAGGGAATTAATTTCAGTAATACTAATAAGGGCATTCATCCTAAGCAGTAAATGTTAGCATAGTTTTATCTCTCTATCATAGACAACAGAAGAGATGAAACTCACAAAACAGCAAAGAAAAGAGCAGCACCCTTGCTTTGAAAACCAGCAGAGGCATTGGGAGTTCTAATAATAATATAAGCATTCACACCAAGACAATGCAGTTAAAGTAAACCTTACCCATAGTAAATGGAGCCAATTATGAGAGACATTGCGATTCGGCCAATCACTGTTGTTAGTGTAGACGGCTTATCATTCCATATCCTGAGATTATTAGTCAAAAATATAGAATCAGGGATAGGGTAGGGAATACCTTTGGTAGGCTCTAATTGTACAAAGCTTTACTTGCATGGGAATTGAAATGATATATGGACTTGTTGGTTTGACATGTTTCGCCTGTTTTTGCCGCTTGATCTGGCCGAACACTTGCTCTGACTCTCCACCAAGAGGGAACAGTTCCAAATGTTGACTTATTTCTCTTTGAAGTTGAGCATAATGGGGACTCTTCTTCCAGTATCTTTCAAACTCATCAGGTGTTCGCGGAACCTGACCTTCCATTCCCTCCCGTGCTTTGCGTTCTTGCGGATTGGTGACAGAGGTGAGGAAATCGCCGGTCGTCTGTCGAGGAGGGCAATGCCAGCCCATGTCGGTAAAGTACTCTTTCGCTTTATTGCAAGGCCCAAAGTATATCTCTCTCCCCTCATAAAGAACGATAGCTTTGTCAAATATATCGTAGATTGCTTGGGAAGCCTGGTAAATTGCCACGGCATGGCTGCTCCCAGCAATATTGGCCGAAACTCGTAAAGCTTTCACAAATTCCAATGCACTCGCCGAGTCAAGACCTCTAGTACTATTATCCCACGCTCCAACGGGTGCTCCAGAAACTGATGACGGGTCAACATAGATCGCAAATTATGTGCTTGGGGATGGGTAGCTTACGCGCCATTTCCGCGATACTAGCAAGAAGTTAGTGAGCGGTGTATATACGAGAGAGACATATATGAAGACTAACCTGACTCGCTTTCTTTCACCACCGGAGACGCCTCGAATATAATCATCTCCGACTATTTTAAAGAAAAAGAGAAGTTAATGACTTGATATTATTACCAGGGATTCGGAGACATGTTAGCAAGAAAGCTAAGGGAATGTACCTTTGGTGTTGTAGGTGTGAGTCAAACCGAATATGGTCATTGAAACCTGGGCGATATATTTAGCAAACTCTTGTCGACTTGCTCCTCCTAGTCGGTTTTCAGGTGTCCTTGCGGCCGCAGCGAATTCCAAAGTCTGCCCCACGGTCAAATGAGGGAAGTGTTTATCGACCTCTTGGTTGTACACAACCTCTCCCTTGAATTCCTTAAGCATCTTTTCCATGGATATTCCATTATACTGAATTTCAGAGCTTTTGCGAAGTTTTAGCCCTTGTAATTCACCACACAGAGTCTTCAGAAATGTCGAGCAGCCACTTCCAGGGCGCCCAAGCACAATCAGTAGCTCGCCGCTCCTAAGAAGGCCATCAAAATCGCGCAATATTTGTTTCTCATGGTTACCGGAAAAGCCACTAAAGAATTCTCGTAGTCGAAGTGGGGCTAGGAAGATAGAAGCGACATTATCCTGGTATTGGAGTGCTGCACCTGACCCGGACACATTGAGATTTTGAAAAGCGATACCGGTAGATGGTGGACGGGGGATGCCCTCCCGGTCAATCATTTTCATCATCATCCGGGCCCATTTGTAATGGTCGAATTGGCCACTAGTAGGGTCAAGAACTGGGTCTTGAAGTGTCATCCCATCGAGCGTATCCTTTCGTTCAATCTGATTCACAGACTCTGTTGTTTGACGTCGAGGGAAGTTAGAAGCTAAACGAGTCAGCTGAGCCTTGCCCTCTGGGTTAATCTCCTCGAAGACAGTGCTATCATGGCGCTCTCTAGATCTCGTTCGAGGGCTATATTGCCCGTCATCAATCTCATCCTGGCGGAGAGAGCTTGACTGCGAGCCGTCGCTGATTTCCTCGTCTTGGGCCATCTTGGACACCAGGCTGAGTGATGCCTAGTCGTTGTGACCACTGTGGGGTAAAAAAAAAAAAAGGAAGGAAAGAAGGAAATAAAGGCCCTGACAGGGTTCGACCAGGTAAGAAGGAGACCAAAGATATCGGTCACTAGGCTGAAAGCACCATTATAAACAGACAATCAACAGACAGGCGAGCTAAAGTAAACTAGAAATGACAAACTGGGGGTGGGTGAGTCTTCCCTGAACATCAGGTGATGGAGTCAATTTGGAATAGCATTAAGAGTGACAACACCGATGTACCTAGCGTACTCACCAGGGGATCTACGATAGTGGTTGATTGCTGCCATGGTTGACTATTCGTCGGGCTCCAGGAATCCTTCGACTACGATTCGCTAGTCTTGTTAGTGGTGATGTCATGATGAAAGGAAATTTTCTTGTGTAACAATAAGACAACGGAGAATAGACAAGGGGAAATTGTGGAAAATAGGGGAATCTCACAGATCCATCCAGCTCCAGAGCCAGTAGTTCTGCGGAGGTTGGTGAAGCCATTTCCGGATGCGGCAGAAGCGGGATTTCTCAATTATTCCTCAAGCACCAGGTTGCTACCCATTTACCCAGGTACCCAGTTACTGTACCGTCGGAGGACGATACGAACCTTGGGGTTACACTCTCCCAAGTCCTAAATTATATACTTGGGTCATTAGTTGGCACAGTTCTCCCAGCAGCAACGAGTAATTACCAAAGATGGCCCTTATTTAACAGGAAGGCAGAGCAAGATGAAGTTATTGTTTTCATTAAGGGGGAGGATACCTCTCATGGATACATATTCCAGATCACACAATAGTCTAACAAAAGCGTCAACCTTACAGAAGTTGACAAAGGAATCTGCGATTCATAGTCCTGCTTGGCAGTTGTGATCATCAGCGCTAAAAGAAGGAACTCTTCTTGGCAACTGAACTGGATTAACTACCTAGGTGGGTAGCTAGCTGGCGCTAGGTGGCCCTACTCTAGATCCTACATGCTCCGAGGATAAATCACCAAGCAGCCAATCCCCAGGCAAGGTAAGATATGATCTGGAAGTCCAGAGGGATGAAAATCAAACTGCCGACAAGTAGGTAATTACACTCACCAAAGATAATTTAATTAACTAACGATGCGTTGCCCGGCTTTATCCGCTTAGTAAGGGACGACCCGGCGATTCTCCGTAGATGCAGGACTCCATAGGCAACTTGGTGGCGTATGATAGCCTTGCAGATCATTTATGCTCGGGGAGAGAGAGGGCAGGCACAAGGGCATAAAAGTGTCGACCCATAACTAAGACTTAAAAAATTGAATCAGATCCTCTTCTACCCACAACAAAATCAGATACAGACTAGCCCAGAGCAAGGGACAAGATAGAACTTCGTTCCCCCAAGTTCAATTGCTTCAGCCAGAGAATAATATAGGTAACTTAACTCCACCCCCTCTACCTTCAGCTATTCTACGCATGCGCATAACTATATCTCATTCATTGAGATGCTTATTTCTCGGGGCTCACAAACATCAATTCCGAACACCGAAAGAGAGAGAAAGAATAAAGTTTACACCCAACTACCTATAAGATGTCGCTATTTAATCCTTGTGTTTATGTTTACCTTCTTCTCTAAGCCACAGGTGAACAAGACACGGAAGGGAATATGCAGTCAGCCTGATAATAACTGCATTGCTCACCCCAGAATGGCATCACTGTATCCACACTTCTTGTTGGCCTTTTTTTTTTTTTTTTTTTTTTTTCTTTCGTTTCTTTTTCTCCCTTCGTCCCATAGCTTTCAGAAATATAAAACACGTCATGATATTCGAGCATTGTGGATAAGTTAGATCTGTAGTGGGAAACTTAGATTTGCCTTCTTCTCTCTAAGGAAGGCAGCAGTAGTTGATTGAGGCATTTTCTTTGCCGTCCGGCGAAAATGAAAAGGAGTATGGGACTAGAAATTGACTTGGGAAGTTTAGAACCGAACAGAACGCAAAAATGCAAGAGCCTGAGGTAATCCTCGGCGCGATTATCCAGTTAACTAGCCGTCAACAGACGCCTATACCCATAGTTTTTGAACAGTGTTCGCAGGAGTTGAGATCTCTTGACAGCTAGATATTATTTCTATCTTTTACCACCGAGATACCTTGGTAGATTGGAATTGATGGGACTGTACCTTATGGAGAGTGGGACAAATTGAACAACTAGACTGGATAGCCAATCAAGATGCTCTTTCCGCTAGCACTCCACGACCATGCAAACAATGCAAATATTCATCAAAAAAAAAAAAGTCAAGACTCCAAGTCGGCTTTGGCGCAACAGAACGAATAACACACTACATGAACACTCAACTTTGACCACCAGTGGGATTTTTTGAGGTAGTAAATTTCGCATACCTCCAATTGACTCTAGGCGGAATTGCCTGACTCAAATTTGGTTACTCAATCAACCATTGGCCGCAAATCTACGATCTCTTCCATCTCTCCAACATCCAACACCCAGCGATGGCCGATCTACAAAAAACTCCTTTTATAAGGGAGCTTGCCTCGAGCGGTATGTGACCTGCGTATATTTATATACGCCCATGGAACAAATAATACCCTCTAAATCTAGCTCTATACTAACATCTCCACGCACCCCTCTAAACACAGATAAAAAAATCCGCGACAAAGCAACCGACTCTCTCACCCTCTTTCTCCGGTCCAAAACCGATCTATCCCTCCTCGAGCTTTTGAAGCTATGGAAGGGCCTTTTCTTCTGTAAATCCTCCTTCTCCTCTCCTCTGATCTCCTCTCTTCTCACACTTTGAACTTTGGCGACAACCAGGTTTCTACCACTCCGACCGTCCCCTAACCCAACAAGCCCTCGCCCGCGACCTTTCCTACTCGCTCATCCCTACACTCCCCCGCACAACTATCCACCGCTTCCTCCGCGCCTTCTGGATCACCATCGGCAATGATTTTCACTCCCTCGACCGTCTCCGCCTTGACAAATACCTCCACCTAATCCGCTGCTACGTCGGAGTCGCTTTCGAGGTCTTTCTCAAGAAGCCCCTATACTCCAACAAGACGCAACAAGAGTCCGGCAAAAAGCGCAAGCGCGAGGAAAACGGAACATCTAGGAAGCGCTCAAAGGGGAAGAAGAAGCAGCAAAAGGAAGAAGAACAGGAGGAGGAGAAGGAGACGGGAACAGAATCCAAACAGGGCGGCGATAATGGCGAATGGGCTGATCTAACCTCTTACCTCTCAATTATTGAGGAGGGTCCCCTTTGCCCCGTCAACTTCGACCCAGAGCAACCTCCCATGGATGAGAAGGAGGATTATGTTCCCATGCCCCATGGTCCAGATGGACTACGCTATCATATCCTAGATATCTGGTTGGATGAATTGGAAAAAGTCTTGGAGTTTGAGGACGAGGAACAGGGGAATAGTCGAAAACCCAAGGGTGATATCCCTGTCGAGCTGTTGTTGCGGCCGATTGAGAAACTGCGGAAGGAGAGTCCCTATAAGCCTGTAAGGACCCGGGCAGCAGAGACACTCGAGGACGAGAGGTTGATTGAATGGGGATTCAGGGCCCGGAAACAGGTGCCGGAGGAGGAAGAGGAAGAAAGTGAAGAGGAGTGGGGTGGTTTTGGTGATGAATAAATCATTAAGTTAAAAAAAGAATGGGCAGAGGAGAAACAAAAAATAATGTGAATATAGATATTTTCTTTTTTTTTTCTTTTTTTTTGGGGGGGGGAAAAGGTATATACATCACTACAACCCGACGAACAAGGTATTATTACAATCGTAAACCAAAAAAGAAACAAAGAAATAATGTGGAATACCTGTAGGTACCTAGGCTGCAATGTTAGAGTCCTTATTAAGTGCACAAGTCAATAGGTCGGTAGTAGTGTATTTTATATATATATACTCCACCCACGTAAATATACATGCTCTAAGAAAAATCCAACATAAAACATCGACACACTTACAAGCCTGGCAAAATGAAATCCATAATCTTAAAAGTAGACAAGCATGCCAAAACATCATCCTGAAGGTCTTCTACAAGGGTATCATCACAAGGAGGGAAGACTGTGAACAGGGAGGCTGTATATAGAAAAAGGCACAAGAAATAAGAAAAAGAAAAGGAAAAAAAAAAGAGAGCGAGAACTTGAGAATGACTAGGGGTATCATGATAACTTTCTCTCATCCATGCATCCTGTTGCCTGGTATTTTATGGTCGTGGCCCCTCCGCCTCAAATAAATGTCCTGATTTTGATAAGACTGTGCCGAGGCCTTTGTGAACCTCAGCCTGGAAGCCTTCAAAAGGGATCATCTCACCATCAACGCTGATATATCCCTCCTTTTCTCGAGGGATGAGTCGGTATGCAAGGGCTTTACGGATCTTGACATCAGGCATATCGAAAAATTCGCCCTCTGGAATCGCTGTCATCATCTTAAGAGTTGTTGCACGACTGACAGTGCCATCAATTGTAACAACGTCAATGAGCCCGTCGTTAGGAAGTGACGCGGGGAAGAAATTGGTATCCTTCGACATGATAGCCATATTTCCCGCATAGAAATTGGCAATTGTTTCGGCTGGGATAACTTCCCAATCCTTAGGAAGTTCATCTAGGACAGTGCCGTACTCAAGCTTAGGGAGACCCTCGGATTCTTCTACGGTCACATCGGGAATGGCTGGAGCTCCACCGTCCGCATAAGTATTGTAATGGCTCTTGATTGCAGCTTTGTCATCAATAACCACCTTGACAGCCAGGTCACATGGGTATACTGTGCGATACATGAGGCGCACGAGGAAGCCAAAGGTGAAACGATGGGCGCCCATCCATCGAATATTGTCGGTGCCCAGGTCACATTCCGCGATGATTCCAAACGACTGAGACAGGAAGGAGAGAGTCCGTGTTTGTCCCTGGGTGATAGAGACAAGATCCATAGACGTGCGCAAACCTTTTACGATGGCTAGAGCGGCCATAGAAACGCTGCCGGTTCCACACAAGTTCCATGCCATCCCATTGCCAGAGCCACAAGGTAACATGGTGACTGCCACCTTTGCCAAGGCTTCCCGGGCGTTCGATTTTTTCCCTAAGCCATTGAAAACCTCATATGGCAGGCCGTCGCCAGAGCAGCACACAATTGCATCGTAGGCATTGACATCGAGCTGCTCTGCGATTTGGGTAGCATGGCCTGAGTGCGTTGTCTCCTGAATATCCACTTGGCAGTGGGCGGCGGCGAAGACCGGAGCTGCATACGTCCGATACAGCTTTGAAGCGGTCCCTTTGCCACCAAAGGGGTTAATCAAGACCTTGAGCCGTTTATTTCGTTGTGCGTTACCATACGCAAGTTTCAGTAACTTTTCACACCAATTCTGAACTGTGGGTTTCTCTTCTTCGGCGATGGGGTATTGAAGCGCAGTCACGGAAACGTCATCTTTAGATATAGGCTCGGCATAGGTGATTGTCAAACCAGCTGGGGAAAGATCGGCGTCAAGTATATTGTACAAGGAAATGGAATGGGTAGGTTTGGTAGCTGAAAGAAGACACGGTGAAATTAATAATTGGTCACGAGTTGCGCCATGGCAAAGAAGGAAATAAAGAGAACATACTGGATTTAGGGATGAGCCCGCAACATGAGCGGTCTGATTTTCGTAGAGCGCGCTCGTCTACAGTCAGGTGTCAATTAGTATTAGCTGGATTGCCACTCTCCTGTGGATGATTAATGTAGCGTACCGACAACTAGAAGGGAGTCACCTCCGAGGGTGAGAGAAACCGATTGTGCAACGGTTAGAGTTGAATCATGCTGTAGCAAACGAAGCTGGGAATCGGATTGAGTGCGGTGGATGGGTGCGCCTGGAGCAGCGCCATTAGAGGAAGTCATGGTACAGTTGGTGTGTCTCAAAGGGCGGCGCGCATTCCAAGTAAATGGAAGAGATAACGATGTTAATATAAGGAGGGGAAGGTAAAGATAGAAGGTGAGAGAGCTAATAATACGATGAAGTAAAAGAAGGGATGGAGAAAAGCGGCCTAGGTGTTGACTAGGTAATGAGGTGTGGTGGGAGAGAGTGGAAAGAGGGAAAAAAAAGGTAGCCTTATTAAAGCAATACTTGATTACTCTGGTTCCATCACATACTGGTTCGTACTAGGTACCTACCCACTACCACCAGCAGGTACATCCCTTATTCCTTCCAGAGGGCCGACACAGACGATAGTCGGAAATTATTTTAATTGGACAATTTAACACTAGTTGGAGAAACAAACCCCTGAGGCAAACCAGTTGTGGTACCTCGTACCTTGTACCTAGTAGTTATCTCAAGTTTCCAAATGGATCGTCACCCAAGTAGCTTTCCGGGGTATCCGCCTGCATCTCCACGCGGCTGTGCATGTGAAGTTGATAACCATCCCCCCCCCCCAATTGATATTCTCTACCCTTCTCATATAACTAGTTACTCTTTAACCCAATGCATACAGATTGAGTTTATAGAAGAAGAAAAAAAATACTCCACCACATTTACCTTGTTACGCCGATAACCCACATCTTTACTTGGAGGTCGGGCTAATCATGTACATGGGATTCATTCATGTTAATGGAAGGTATCAAAAAGGCCACAACTGGGTGGGGGGATTTTAAGCAGGAAAAAAAAAATAAAAATAAAAAAAGGCTAAATCTTCCATTGAAGAGGATTTTTTCTTATCTGGTAAAACAGTAATATAAGAAACATATAGTCAAAAAAAAAGAAGAAAAAAGAATTATCTTATCCATCAAGGGGGGCTAGGGGTTGTATTGTAAGGAGGAGGGAACCAGGCGAGAATATCAGTACGATAAATATAACAAATAAGGGGTAATAATCACCATTCAATGCCAATCAATGACGCCTAATACTCTATTTATGCAGTAGAAGCCTTGAGGCCTTTTAGAGACCCTAGGCTCAACGCCAGGCCTTGTGAACGGCTTCGTATCCGTACAAAGCCAGTGATGGGTCCATCATCTCCCTCCTTTTCAATACTGAGATTTGCAAGAGCGTCCTCACCTATAAGAGAGTTGAGAGTTAGTAAGTTGTTGGGTGTGTGATGCAAGGGGTGGAATGCATACCAAATACGCTTCGAGCGTATAAATTAGCACTCAGGAAGCGGCAGTCGCCCTTTAGCGATGCCTCGGGGGTAAGGCACGCCATGTTGGTGCTTTCCATGAGTTGTTTTAGGAATTCTCGGAGAGTCTTGGCTTTAGAATTGATGTTGACTTTGTTCTCCCACTCAAATTCAGTCCACATAGTTCGGAATTGCGTCTCAGTGCAGTGCGCAGGCTGAATGTAATCCATGATATCGGCGTGGATATCGTTGAGGATGACAACATGTGATTCGGTCGAGCTAGCACCATCATATACAATGTTTCCGAAAATGACACCGGTATCTGTTGAGGATACCTTGACTGTGGCCTGGACATTCAAGAAGTCACGAGGGCCAAGATTATGTGTTGTTGGCCGCTCAACAACCTTCAGGTCTCCAAGAGTTGCGAACTCAACGGACAGATTCTGCAAAGTCTCCAAAGTTTGGTTCACTAGAAGCACGTCCAACACGATGTCGAATTGATGAACAGTAACGTATGCCTCTGCGTAAACTGAGTCGGAGAAGCCGGTCAGTTGTACCACTCGGCTGAGTTTGGAGGGTCCAGTCTCAACTGTGGAATCACCACCAGTGGCCTTGGCAAGATCTAATTCAATCTCTTCCGCGCCTTCAAGAGCAGCTTTCTTAGTGAACTGTCGAATCGGTATAGCATCGTCTATTTGAACGGCACTCTTAGCTTTCTCAACGGCTTCCTTAGCGGCCCTTTTCTTATCCTCAACCTGAACCATGTCACGGAAAGCCTTGCGCGTATCCTCTAGGAAGGTCGTCTCGAGCTCCTTTCTCTGGGAGAACTCAGCAAGAGACCGGACACAGCACATGATACGATCAACGGAATCTTCGTCAATTGGGGCTGTAACAAAATGAGACTGGCCAACACGAATAATAGAGATCATGATGAGCATGGCCTCAGCCCGCAGGGCATTGGTTCGCGCGGCATCTTGAGAGACCTCCGAGTGGCGCATTACCAATTTCGTTAGTGTAGAGGAGAGAACAGTTGCCAAATA
This sequence comes from Aspergillus sparsus, assembly GCA_027569235.1. Lineage (NCBI taxonomy): Eukaryota > Fungi > Ascomycota > Eurotiomycetes > Eurotiales > Aspergillaceae > Aspergillus > Aspergillus sparsus. The sequence continues at coordinate 133,234 of JAPDES010000076.1, forward strand.
CCAATCACCATCCAAGATCAACTGGCGAAGGGGAGGCTTCTGGGCTGCCTTGACTGCTTCCAGGCGAGCAGCAGCAGCGGATTGGCTGGTCAGAGCACTCTCCGTCGCATATGTACCGTCAGCCAGCACCTTTCGCGACCCTGTAGGAGCGGATGGCTTGGTATGGCCATTAGTTTGCTCCTTATCTTCGGGTACCTCGTCGAGGAGTCGCTGTTCTGAAGCCAAGATTGGGATCTCTCCCAAACTTGCCCTGATTCGCTTCCAAGCCTCCCGGATATCTTTCTCCTCCAAAGAGTATTCACCAACAACCCACAGGACACCGCGGTATACTTTTCCAGCTCTAACCTCACTCAAAGTCGAAACTAGGCGATTGACGATGGAAGCCCGCAGCTTGGGGAACTTCTCAACGACTTCCTTGACGAAAGAGATGACATCAACTGCGGAATTATTGTTGAAATCGGCAATGAAATCCATGAGAAGATCAACTACGCTTGCGGCAATCTCAGAGAACTTGATGGCACAGCTATGAATGGACTGAATGAGCAGTTGGCGGTATTCATTGTTCTGTGAATAGTGTTAGTAAGTTTAGCATTGTGAGAGGCTGATAAGCCTACCTTCTCATATTGCTCATCTACTGTCTTAGCGAGCTCTTTCTTTAATAACATAATGATCTCTTCAACGTTCTTGCTTGAGACCATTTCTAGGGCGATACCGAGAGCTTTGCGTCGAACATCGATATCAGGGCTGGTGAGGACGCGGAGGATTTCCATCGTGAGGTCATCCAAAACACCTTCGTTACGAATGCGTAATTGGTCAACTCGGTCAAGGACAATAAGCTTGACGTTATTATCCGCTTCCCTGATGCTTAATTCGATAAACTTTGCAGCAGCGGCTTTAACTGCAACAGGGTTGCTTGTGAGTGCAGTAAGCGATGTGGCGGCCTCGTAAATAACCGTGCTCGTGGGGGCTTCAAGGAGATCGAAAATCAACCGCAGATATTTTGCCTATCTAGCGTTAGGTTGAATTCTGGAATAGGTCCTCTTTTGTCATCATACCTTGTTTTGCGAGTTCTGCACAGCGTCCTTCCTGATAAATTCTAATTCTACCAGCTGAAGTAATTCGTCGGTGTTTGGAATACTGTCGAAGGTAGAAGCTAGGTATTCCGTAGCCCTTGAGTGGCTGATAGACGCAAGAGCCGCAAACGCATTGCGCTTGCAGGTGCCATCTGTCTCTGTTTCGAGGAATGTTTGGATGAGCTCTGGTGCATCTGGGATTAAAGATTCCGAGTGCTGGAAAATAGATGCAACAGCCCACACTGCGCTTTTCCTGACATACGCGTGGCGGTGCTCCAAACAAGAGCGTGCCGAGGAGAGGAGCGGTTCGATGAGTTCCGGTTCTCGGAGTTTGCATAAGAATCGAAGCGTGTTCCCTCGCACATACTCATTGGGGTGCTGTAGGTCATTGCGGATACCGTTGCTGTTCAGATCAAGTAATCGATTAGGGGGAGTAACGTTTAACAATGAGAAGAGGGGCTCCTTACCAGACTAGGATCATCTCTTGTTTTAGCTTGCCATTGGCGTCAAGTTTGGGACAGATTTCGTAATAAAAGTAGAGTAATTTTTTCAGAGGCTTGCTCTTTGATGGCATAACAAAACGAATTATGTGCATCAACAGCTGGGGCATTGGATCTCCATTGAGCATGATCGTTATGATCCGCTTCATGGTCTCCAGTTTTGTGTCATCGTTGCCCTTCTCCAGCTGCAATTTCAGCTCTTGCAAAGAGGGCTGATCAGCAGTGTTGTCCAAATGGACCAAGCTGTATGAATTTTCGAGAAACGACGCCATCGTGAATAACTTGTGGGAGTGAACGGCCGTAAGAGGAGGGAGGAGAGCTTGAGGTGACCACCGTCAGTTCCAGGTGTTGTTGGCCCATAAGAGAGGGGGGAGGGGAAAGGGGGGGAACATACCAGAACAACTCGACCCAGACACGTAATTTAGAGGGGAGGAAGTAATATAGAGCAATTCAACGCCCCTCGCCTACTTAAGATTCATCCGCGCGAATGTCGTAAATCTGGAGGCTGCAACCTGTCCATTTGCGCGGCGGGCAAGCTGTCTGGAGTGTGTGGATGACTAAGCCCCGCCAACAAGCCAACCTATTTTGATCGAATCCAGGAACCACCCGCTAAATAACGACCGGACTTTTCGTCTACCACGCTCTACTTGGTGACACACGCAACGCTGAAAATGTCGAACCAAAACGAAACATTTTACCTTCGCTACTAGTAAGACTGACCTGTTTATAGCCCAGGTTACCTCCGCTGCTGACAGTGCCGCAGCTCAGGTCACTCTGGGCGGTTTGGACATGAGTTTCTAGGTAAGATGCCCGCTGAACGACATTCATTATAGCTCTTCTACATTTGCTGATCTAATCAATAGAATTTGATTTCCGTACACTCGGCGATGGCCGCAGCGCTGCAGTTCGATATGCAAACAATTCCAATTATCGAAATGACTCCCTCATCCGTAAAGAGAGTGAGTGCTAACGACGAAACCCCGATTTTTGTCGAGCCCAGGATGACTGATTAGAGTGTGCATAGTGTGCGTGAGCTCTGCTATGATCCAGGAAGTGAAGCGCATTATCAAGAATAGCGAGATTTTGAAGTAAATATTCCCATGGTTGAGCTCTGCGTCTTATCTGCGTGTTGACAATGGATCAGGGAAGACGACTCTAAGTGGCCTCAGAAGAACAAGGATGGGCGACAGGAATTAGAGATTCGCCTTGGGAACGAACACATCTCCTTTGAGGTACGTTTTATCGGCCATTTAGGCGATCAATCAGGTCTTATTCTCAATCGTTTGTTAACCTTGCCCTTCTTGTGTGTAGACCGCGAAAATCGGCTCTTTGGTGGACGTCACTGAGTCTGCGGACCCGGAAGGCCTCCGTGTGTTCTACTATCTCGTACAAGATTTGAAAGCTCTGATTTTTTCTCTGATATCTCTCCATTTCAAGGTAACTTACAGCATGTTAATTCTGTCGATCGCTTTACTTACCGCTGATTAGATTAAACCGATATAAAATGTAAAATTTTTGCTGGAGTGGAATGTGATGGAAATGTCTAGGATGGGGAGATAGGCGTTTTTGTTTTGTTTCTTCATTTTTTTTGTCTTTTCTCATTTCACTACTTCTTTCTCTGTTTTTTTTTTTTTTTTTTTCTATCGTGGAAATAACTATTTTTTTTTTTTTGCTCCTGGAAGCCTTGCGTCGTGCTGATGCAGGGGCTCGTGATGACGCAATTGATTGTGAACTTGACAGTTCCGTTTGTTTTCAAGAACAGTAATAATAAAACAAAAAGCACACAAGTAAGAGATCTGTAACCAGAGATCGTCCAAATTAAGACGCCAAACAAGCTAAAATCCTTTGATATTCTCCTTATAGAATGTTCCGAGACGCAAAAGGAACGAGGCAAGCCACGACAGCCAATCGAGGGACGCAATCGAGGGATGGATGCCTTTTAGTTTTTGACGGCCCAGATTTTCCGCCTGAGGCGCCGTTCAATGTTGGCTCTGTTTGCCTCCCCCGCGCTCGCATGATCACTGGGCCTATCCCTTTTGGGCAGTGCGTCCTCCCGCTTGGACTGTCTTGAGTTTCTCAACAGCCAACCCATGTTTCTCTGATTAGTCCTGTCCAACTTCCTGCCACGACGCTGAAGCTAATCTCTTCATCTGTGTCCCTCATCTAGAACCCCTCATTCTTCTCCTCACCTTTTGTATCTTTCCTCGTTTTGCGTGCTAGTTTTGCTTCTCATCTACTCTCTCTAACTGTGCACCCGCCCTACTCCACTCTTCCCCCCCCATCCTACTCCTCCACCAGATCCGATGTCATTCCTTAGTTAATTCGCCTCAATGCCGACCCCCAGTGACAATACCCCTATTTTAAATGCCGCATCTATCGCAGAAGATTTATCTACTCGCACCACCTGTCCCCCAGAAGTAGACAGGTTGCCACCCTGGGGAGACTCGCCTGAATCATCTACCACAGCCGAGAATGACACTCCCGAGGATGCTCTCTCGCCAGGCGTTATATCCGCCCAGTCCGTGCTGATTCGGCCGGACAATGCGATCGCCCGCTCGAACTCGGATTCGTTGGGGGTTGATATGGTGTCCAGCCCTTTGAAGGGCCTGGCTAGGACTGATGAAGAATCTACCGAGGGAAGAACGACGCCGACTGGGCGATCGTCGCGCTCCTCCAACCCTTCGTCGCCGGTTACATCGTCATCCACCACCTCACTCCTCAGTTACGAGTTTTCCAATAAACGGGTATGCAAATTTGAGAATCTAATCGCATATTCAGCAGACTAACTATGCTAAGCTCTTTCCTAACTATACGTCGTCCTTTCTGCGCCCGGGAAGTAAATTTACTGGGACGCAGCAATCAGACCGTCAAATATACCATGTCGACGTGGAGATCAAGCACGTTGATATGGCTGAATCCTACCTCTGCGGCTATCTCCGTATTCAAGGTTTGTGGCAGAATCTTGCGCCACCTCTTCATCTAAGCGTTATCTAATGTTTTGCCCTATCTGATAGGACTCACCGAAGACCACCCTACCCTGACCACCTTTTTTGAGGGAGAAATCATTGGTACGAAACACACATTCAAAACCCGAAATGAATCCTGGGGTGCTTCGGATAAAACCGATATGCACCACTGGGCAAGGTTTCCTGCCTGGCGACCATTAGCCAAACAGGCAAAGCGGCCTGATTTCACGTACTGGAATTTTGCCGAACGTGACCACATCTTCATGCGATGGAAGGAATACTTTCTCGTACCTGATCATCGTGTAAGAACGATTTCCGGCGCAAGCTTTGAGGGCTTTTACTATATTTGCTTCAACCAAGTGGAAGGCACTGTGACTGGGATTTACTTCCATGCAAAGAGCGAGAAGTAAGTATCTACTATTTGCGTTACAATCTAGAACGTTGCACATGTGCTGACTAGACACTGCTCAGATACCAACAACTCGAACTTCGACATGTTGAGAACCATGGGTGTACGCCCGCCATTGAGTTTCGCTGAAGTGTCACCCTTGTTTTTTTTTTTTGCCACAACCCCAACTATCTAACTTCGCCGCGATCGGGATCGACCTTTTATCGCCAATCCCGTTTCCGTTATCTTACCCGAGCTTATTTCTTATAATCGCCGTTACCTTATTCCTTTATTTAACATTATTTCTTTATCATACACCCCAAACAATTATGAATGGCTCTCTATACAGTGCCATTGAAAGGTAGTGCTACTTCACGCTGCTTTTAACTCCCTCTTATCGACCGCATAGTCGATCTCTTTTATGTTTCATGATCATCTCTCAAATTGGCGTTTCGATTGGTTGTCGTGAGGTTGTCAGTATTGTGTTTGACTTTGCCGTCCATTTCTCTCCTTTTATTTCATATTCTGCCCCCCTCCATCCATTTTCCTCTTCTCAAATCTTCCAGGAATCCCCCCGCTTCCTCGCTTTTCACAGATGCTTGCATGATTTTGACGTTTTCTCCTCTTGACACGTGTGATTTATTTCCTTCTGATTTTATATCATTTTTCTTTCTTTACATGAGCCTTGGTGTCTGCGACTTACGTGGGAGACATAAGGATTGCAGGCTATCCGGAAACAAGGTGTTTTATGTGCTTTACTCTTTTTAACGGTCTGATATGCCTTTATGTCACAAAATCATTTGATTATTTCGCGTTTGCACTTAGGGTGTCGCAACTTCCTCTCATCAAACCTCGCAAAACTCTAGTCAATTCGGGTGCTATCTATCTTTATTTTAGGCGATTGACTCCACAGGTATATATATCCCCATAGTAGAGCTTGATTTATTTATGATATTAAATACCCACTGAGTCGAGTTCAACGAAGTTTGAAAACATCTGTCATAGGTGATATATATCATAATTGAATACGCAAAACAACCTGAGCATTACTAGGTAACACTTTGCCCAAGAAACTCATTTGTTTCTAGCAAAGCTTAAGTGTAGAATGGGCGGGAAAAAAAAATAGAAAAAAAAAGTAAAGGGGCATGTGAGTATGCACTTTTGACAAAGACAGGTAACACTAAAGCTGTGGAATTTGGTGGGTATCAAATGCAACCTTTCTCAGTAATCGGGACGGATCACAATAAAATGGGGCAGACCTGTGAGGATCGGGTATAGTAGGAGAGCGGGGAAATAAACTAGCTATAAAGAAATAAATAAAAATTTGGTTCCCCTCAAGGATACGAAGGGAGCATGGAGGAAGAAGTAAGAGAAGAAATAGAAAGGTAGATGTAAGCTCCAAGAAGAAAAGGAAAGAAAGAAAAAAAAAAAAGCATTACATATAACCAGAGTTGTGACGGCTACCAGATGCCGAGCTGCTAATACTGCCACTGGTATCACTGCTTGGAGTAGGTGGTTCAAGCACAACTTGTTGTCGGATTGAGACAATCCATTCATGCTGGAGCAGCTCAGCTGCGGTCGGTCGCTTCAACGGATCACATTCGAAGCAACGACGGAGAAAGTCGATGCCTATGTCGCTAAGTTGATCTCGGGAAGGCAGCTGGGGCTGACTTCCCTGGGCAATATTATACATGATGGCCCACTCATTGTCAAGACTGGACCAGGGACGACGGCCGGTAGCCATCTCGAGGATCACACATCCCAATGACCAGATATCAACAGCACCCTGACGGTGAACGAGCTTGGCGGAGTCTCCACGAATTACCTCAGGAGACATATACATGGGAGTTCCGGTCATTGTTTTCTGATTCTTGCCCCGTTGGTGGGCGATTTGAGCTTCTTTAGACACCAGTGGTTCCTTGTGGCCCGCAGTCGAAAAGGTGTCCATAGGCATAACGGTCTTACCCTGTCGGGCAATGATCTTTGCGGCACCAAAGTCAACGTACTTGATAATTCCATTGTGATCAAGCAGGATATTCTCGGGCTTAATATCACGGTGCACAATCCCGGCTTGATGCAAGTATGCTAGTCCTTCCAGAAGTTGGAGAGCGTAAACCATAATAACCGTTTCATCCTCAACTCGGCCATGCTCAAGTAAGGCGGCAAGAGAACCACCAGAGCAGTATTCCATAAATATGTAGACCTTGTCGCGGTGAACCTCAATTCCATGGTATGAGACGATATTTGGGTGGTCTAGAACCTCAAGAACTCCCATTTCATCACGGATTTGTTGGGCAATCTTGGGAATCAGTTGAGGATCTTGTAGACGGATTTCCTTCACAGCCATAAGATAATTACTGTCCAAGTTGATTGCAGCATAAACAGATCCAAAGGTTCCTCCTCCGATATATTGACCTTGTTGCCATCTTAGAGTAACATTCGTGGCAGATGAGGACAAAACAGTTAGAGACCTGTCCGCCTCATTTGATCCTTCCAAGACCCTTCCTAAAGCCTGGCGTTTCGCATCTGCTTCGACTCTATTGTCTTCAATGCTAGCAATGTGGGCAAGGCGTTGTTCACGAACTAGTTTTGTAGCTTCATCGTCTGTTAGGATCCGACCTGCACCAATTTTCCTTGAGCCAGAGTGCTCCTCTATGCGTTGTTTCTCGGCTTGGGCGGCGCGTGAGGACCGGGCACCCATGATGTCAAAGTGCGAGATAAGGAGCGACATACACCCTGCTACCTTCTGTCTCAGGAGCGCAAATTGAGGATCGTCCATAGAGAGTAGGTGTCTGCTGGAGGTAATTGCCATTGCGAATTCGAGAGCAGCCACGGCCCATTTGAATGTTTTTCGATCAGCAGCATCGCAGTCGTCACAAATGAAGGAGACCCAGTCAAGAGATAGTTCTACCAATCTGGCACTATTCATTGCTCGCCTATTAGGATCGACATTCGATGAGCGCTTGCCGAACTCGGTGGCAAAGGCATAGCAGGCTTGAACAAGATCATGATTCTCCACCCCTTTTTCTCTTAATTGATTTCTGATTGTTGCAACACTATCCATGATCGCCATGGACAATTTAAAAGACGTCTTTTTGATCTTATTAAGTTCGACATTTACTCGGCCAAGGTTGGCACGTTGTTCAATCGCCATATCAAGTTGGATTCCGGTGAGCTGTGCGAGCTCATGCCTAGCATTAGATAGGCGTTGCTGTGACCCTTCAATAATAAGACGAAGCTTCCCTAGCCTCAGATCCGTAGGTTGTTCGAGTATTTCAGCTTGCATCTCTTTACCAGCCCATGAGAGGGGCTTTTCGGGACGTGCTGCGAGAATGTATGGAACGTGTGGTGAGTCTTTTCCAGGCTCTTCCTCGCGGAAAGATGTTCCGAGAATCGCCGAGATATCTGCTGGACGATTCCAAAGGGCAGGGTGCGCAAAAAGATAAACTCCTTTTTGGCCAACAGAGACATTTGATCTAATGAGGAAATGATCGGACACAAGCAAGGCTTCGAAAAAGTCGTATGCAATATCGGCGGAGATGTTATATTCTGTTGCATTCTCGAATAATTGACGTAGGAACCGGGAGAAACGATACAGTTTTCGCTGGCGGATCCGAGTTGAATCCAAGATGCTTTTGTAACGTTTATCCATGTCGGCCAAATCTTCATTGGGACGTATGATGAGTTCTCGCTCAAAGTGAATCATCAAACGTTGAAGAGACCTTGCTGTTAGAGCACTAAGAAATTTGTTAGCGTTATCGAAAATATTTCATCCAAGAGCAGATTTGGTACCTAAACTGCTCCGCCACTTCAATATCTCCTCCCTCAAGTTGACGGCCAATTTCATTGGAAAATTCCCAGTCCTGCTCCAAAATTTCCGCCTCCTTAAACGTGTTTTTATTAGCATTCAACTTCCAGTTCAGAAGTCGGAAGTAGTACTTCATTGCATCCAACACGACGGAATCAAAACTATCATCAATACAAGGTGGAAGATCCCACCCAGGCTCTGGCCGAGCGATATCCAGGTAACGTTGCTTGATTTCAACGGCGACTCTCATTAAGATTTGGAACTGTGAGATCATCTGGTCAACTAAGATAGGGGACTGTTGAGCGGGGTCCTTCATATTTTTGGCATAGTATAGCCGAACACGTATAATCTCCTGTATTAGTCGCGAGGGAAAATTTATCAAGATGAGGAGCTCTTCAATATATGGCGGTAGGTGCCTTTGAGCAAAAGAGTTCGCGTTTTCAATCAACGTTTTCTTAGCTTTCTGGATCACTTCCCCGATGCCATGAAGCATATTGTGCTTTCCTTGTAACATCTTGAGGCCGTCTTCTTTCAAGATACGATCGAGAAAGGAGGTTTCATCTGGAATATCGCTATTGATAGACTTAACCCTAGGTTTGCTGAAGTCAAGCTCATCATTTCCCACCCATTTTTGCAAGATGGCGAGCTCTGTGTTAATGAGGATCGTAGTATTATGCCAGGCAAATATGGCATCCCGGCTTGAGCAAAACTCGTCCGAGACCACGCGGGGATGTGCAATCTCCAATTCCTTGTGTGTGGAGTACAATGCCTCGCATTTCTCAATCTGTCTAACGATATCTTCCACCTGCTTTATTGGGGGCTTTCCGATTTCTGTTTCCCCTTTGATCTGAAACTTGATGATATCTTCGATTATTGGACCTAGACCTGCCCTTGCTTCCTCCACTAATTTTCGCTGTAGGATAACACTCCGTCCACATGTCTTAGCCCGTACACCGAGCCATATCGCATTGTTTTGGGTCGCTGACCTCTTCGATTCCGCAGAGCCGAGAAGACGTTGCTTTTCCTGCTTTACCACATCTCCTTTAAGCACCGAAGCTAACATCGAATGCCACTCGAGCCGTTCTTGGTTCTTCGGGTTCTTGAGCTCCTCGAGAGTCGGTTGGTTGTCGTCCGTGAGAAATAGTTGAATATCAGGGTCGTAGGCATCGTCTTCAAACGGAACTTCTGATGACGGTGATGGCTCCTCGAGGTCGGAGTCACCAACGGCTATGCCCATATTTTGGGCATCATCGAAATGACCATACCATCCTTGTGGGTCCGCACGAATGCGTTGTACGTATGCCTTCTCCTGGGCGCGATATTGGGCGTTGGGGTCTCGTCTCACGTTCCGTTTGGCAGATGATGATCTTTGGTGATCATTTTGGAGACTGATATATTGAAGAGGGTTTCGAGGTGGATTATATGTGCCGGAAGGGGTTCTCGCGGGGCAAGACGGACGTTGTGGTCGGAGGTCACGGTCGGAGCCCGGAAGGCCGTCAACGGGTGAGGAGACCTTTTCTAGGACAACCGGTGTGCCTACACTGGCGCCACGGGGACGTGTGGGTGTAGCGCTTGCCCAGGAAGAGAGGCTAGAAGAGTGGGTGGGAGGAGGCGAGGAGGCAATTGTTGTTGCCGGGGTTTGAATCTGAATGTCGAAACTATCGGGAAAGTTGGGTGTCGACCGCACATATGGCTGTTGTATGAGCTCATCAGAAGAGCCCGAGCTATCCGAGTCCGGATTGTTCATATCGCGATGCTCTATAATCTGGTAATCGTGGCCCTGATCCATATCGCATGACAGTCGTGTTTTTTTTTCCGAGAGCAAGTTGAGATGTGAGCCTCAGGCGGGAAGATAGGGGATGTGGCGGTGCACCCGTCTGTTATCGGATGTTGGGCCGGGTCATACAAAGTGTGGAGTATATCTATGTGGTAGTGATAACGCGGGGAAACACGGGTCTCAGGAAAATTCAAAAAGACAAAGATTAATGTTTGATTGATAGATAGAAAGGGAATTAGAGTAGTATAGAGATGGAGGTAAGGAGTAACTGCTAGGTAAGGTTTAAATGACTATTTCTTTCCTCAACATGCGATGACTAATCAAAGTCAACTTCACAAGTCAAAGTTGTTTGCTACCAACTATTACTACTAGGTAACAATTCCTTCCTCCTTATTTATACAGGTACAAAGTCCACTATATCAATTGAAATATTGCAACCTTTGGCGCGGTAGAGGCTAAATTGGGCTTCATAGAGGGAACCTGATCCTCAGTGAAAACTGGATTACCCACATTTGTTTACACAGCATGGTAGCCATCTCCCGTTCACATGGGATTGAAGCGTTGCTTCTAATCGAGGTCAAAAATTCAACATTTTTCTTCGCAACCACCAACAGGTCCTTCAAGTTGGCACCAACAGCTCAAGGGCCTCACTTGTACGAAGAGGAAACTCTCAGCTATGGCTCTTGTTGAACATGACATGATAGCCTAGGAAGAATAAGCCCTCTTACTGGGACATGGCTACTATTCAAAAATTGTAAAAATAATTCAACCTTCATTTACCAAATGGCAAACGAAAAAAAAAAGTAGGCACACTATGCTATGTAAATCGAAATCGAAATGGTGTTTGAACAAGGTATTTGGCATGTAGCATATGCTTTAATACAAATACAAATTGCCTATGGCGCTTCTTAAGAATCGCCGGCTAAATTTATTTTTATTTGAAGAGCAAAGGATGTGAAGATCTTGGTACTATTACCCCCGATCTTCCGGGACACCCGAATGGAAGTCCGAGCATCCTAGGAATGTATCTGACAAGTTCTATTTTTGCAAGCGTACTGGAAACACAGACGTCTCTTTGTATGTTGATCAGTGGAACCCCCCCCCCCCCCGGACACCATTTAAACCCCTGCGGGTCAAAGGAAAATCCTTTTGAGCTATTTGGGTTCTGAATCTGGGGAACTTGTCGACTCAGAAATGGCTGAGTTCAATGCCAAGTTGATAATCTGCGCCGAGAAAATTTAATCACTTGTGGTTGCAGGATCTTTGGAATAGCCTGGAGAAGAGACTGAGAGTCAGCAGGTTAGTGACTAGCCCCTTTTAAGGTTTATTGGTTGCCGCGATACGCAACAAAGGTCAAGGTACGCGAAGCGAAAAGCTGGCTTGCTTAGAGGAAAGAAAACATGTAGCTAGTCAGGTATCAGGTAGCTCTGACTACAAAGGTATGGCTCTTAATAATTATTGTGTGGTAAGTTGGAACTGGTAATAATCAGGATATTGAATGTTGTTAGGTAGGAATCGTGCCAAGACCACTAATGGACGCCATTCGGGATGCCGAACATCCGCTAAAAGCCCTGGCCAATAGGAACCATAATGTTTATCTCTACCTCAAAGATTCCATCATGCCTACTACCCTAGAGAGGAGCCATGTAGGTAGAACTCACGTTCACGGACGGGGATACTGGGGATTGAATTTGGCGTCGGAGATGGTGGTGGCGCCAGAAATAATAACAACGCGAGACTGAAGTCCTGGGGCCAAACTCACGTTCCACTAGTTATCTCTCAATCAACAGATTGAGGTGGCTTGATCTTTCGGAGAGACATAGAAGTTACCTGTATCGTACGTACCTGGTACTAGGTTCTTTACCTAGATAGGTAGTATGGGAAATAACAGCCCTACCAGTTCGGGGTGGGGAAGTCCTGGATACGAAGATAGTCTGTCTCCAAGGTGGGTTGGGCTGCTGCGAGTTTTGCAAAGCTATACCTTGTCTGGAGCATCTTAACGAACATCTTGAATCAATCTAGAGGGGTATGCAAAACCTCATTTAGAATCATGACAAGAAAGGCGTTCTTAGCAAGAAGGATGCGACGTGGGGGTGTAGCTATGGCGGACAACTAAGGATGTCTCACTGCCTAGATATCATGAAGTGAAACTAACAATATAGTACAAAATGATTTCGAGTCTTGGCTTTCTTACCGAAACAATGTTTATCGGGAATGGGAATTATTTAATATTTCAAAAGAAATTTGTTCGCGAAACCAAGATGATAAGAAAGGGGCCACTACAGCTGATTGGCTGTAAAACGGGAGATAACGGTACGATAGTTAGGCGACGGGAGATCAGGGTAGGCGAAATCGAACCTTGGTTCTTCAGGTAGTTAACCAAAAACGCTGAGAATTAGCGAACTGCCAGGGATAAGAGTCGGCCCAAGCCATTTTTGAGATCAATTCTCACCAACAACATTCTCAATGATCTGAGTGAACCCGGGGTAGTGGACGAGGCGTAGAAAGAAAAAGAAAATAAATTCTGGAGGTGCATGGCAATGGTCGTGATAGGCTATCCTAATTAAAAATTACTTCCTACCTAGGTACCGCGTGACAAAACAATCCGACTTGATGAAACTCCTTTAAGTGGATATTATATCATTCATCTATATGAGGAATGTGTATGGGTCTAATCTACGCCTTGAGATAGAGGTAGTAGTACTTCCTACCTCGTAATATAATGAAAACCCGAGAATCGGAGTGATGAACTATGGACCCAGTCTATGCCTACCTACCTACCTTAGGCAGGTAGGTAAAGAAGAAAGTTACCTACTCCTAAGTCGGCCGGCCGAGATGAATCCTAGGTAGAGAGTTTATTATTACCTGCAGTGATGAGGAGGTAGGAAAAGTTCCGAGAACGCCATAGGAAGGTACCGACCTTACCTACCACTAGCTTCGGAGCAGAGGGTCTAAACTTGGAAGGAGTAGGTAGGTACTTAGTAAGGTAATTAGCTATTGGGTACTTTGTAATAAGAGTCATGCACCGGACAACTGCAGGTGCTGCCCGAACTAGGGTCAACATGGAATTTTGATCGAAATTCTGATAGTAATAATAAAAATTTTGAGATTATTAATTAATTTTTTTTTCTTTTAAATGAAACTCGTCTGAGACCAGCAATTTCATCAGCTTACACAATAGGTACTAATAACAAAACTTCAATACCTACAATCGGATGACTTCTAGAACTCCACGGACAGGCCCGTAGTCTTGGTCTTATCCCCCGGCCGTGATTGGCCGATATGCTCCTATCTCTGACCACTCCCGACGCTGCGTCACCGTCCAATCGCCTGGCGCTGTCAAGGAAGCTGTACCGTATCAGCCGCCAGAAAAAGTTCAAGCCCAGTCAGTGCCAACCAGTCAAAACGCTTGTTCTCTCAAGCTCAGACCGAGTTGGTAGGTTTCCTGCCGCTTTTGCTCTTCTTGTTTTTCTCTGGCGTCACCAGCTTACCCGCCTTATCCTGCTGAATAATATAGGCACCATTTCCATTATTTACGCAGATCTGTCAATGAAACCGTAATCTCAGGTTATCTCGTGCAGCATCCGTTCCCCTATCATATTGTCGACTCTCGTTCCAGTGGTTGGTATGAGTCTACCCAAGGCCTAGTTTACTCCTATCCAATCATCAGTCTTCTATTCACTTCGATCGGGTGGTTTCTCGGAGAGCTCTGATAGCATCAATATATCCTGATCCTCGAGAAATCAACATCTTCTTAGCTATTAAAGACCAAAAAAAAGAGAAGAAAAGAAAGACAGGACAAGCTGGAAGAGTACTCAACCATTTTAGATCCATGATGAATTAGTGTCCAGGGAGGACGAGCTAGCGGTGCTGGCTCGTAAAATCGACCCCCCCCCAGGGCAGGGCAGGGCTTGGCTCATTCAGATATCCATCCCGCACGATGATTCCGTGGGTGGAGCCGTGCCTAGCGTCCTAGGGTGGATCAATTTGAGGGTGATTTTGTATCTGCAGGGAGTCGGGAGTTTCTACGCCATGGCGTTTCTGACTGGTATCAGGGCCGCTCTCGTACAGCCAAACTATTGTTCCAACTATTGGTATTTATCACTTCCCCTGCCCCCTTGTCGCATTCCTTTTTTTTACTCTTGACTTTTCTTTTTCTCCTACCCACTTTTGATTCTTCCCCTCATACCTAATCCAGCCTTGGGTCCAAGCTTTGGCTGTTGCTCATCCTTATATCAACTTGGCCAGGTCCACTCAACTCAAGTTGCCCCCCAAAAAATACGAAGCACGTCGGTACCAGTAGAATCATTATCCAGTGATTCTTCCTTTCCTTCCTTCACGACTTTTCTCAATTAAACGTCCCCTTTATTGGGTGAGGATTTCACAATGACTATTGCCTACAATGGAACGGGTCCGAACGGAGGAGACTCCTTGACCGAGGATCTCAATGTCTACTACGAAGTGAGCCTGCCCCAACTCGCATTATGCGCTGTTTTCGCCACCTGCATACCCTGTACTAATCCTAATAATAAACAGTCTGGCGATATTGCATGGATCATCACCTCTACTGCTCTAGTTCTTCTCATGATTCCAGGTGTTGGGTATGATATACATCGTTGGCACCTACAATGTGACCCCGAGCTAACATTCGTAGGTTCTTCTACTCTGGTCTCGCCCGTCGCAAGTCTGCCCTCTCCTTGATATGGCTCTCCATCATGTCTGTCGGCATGGTTTCTTTCCAATGGTTCTTCTGGGGTTATTCACTTGCATTCTCCCACACTGCTGGCAAATACATTGGCAACCTGGACAACTTTGGATTCAAGGGTGTCTTGGGTGCTCCTTCAGTTGGTAGCAGCAAGATTCCAGACCTTCTCTTCGCCGTCTACCAGGGCATGTTCGCTGCCATCACGTGAGTTAGCCAACAATCATTTCTCTAGAACGTTTCACTAAACCGGAAATTCTAACAATCTCAATAGGGTTGCTCTCGCTGTAGGTGCTGTTGCAGAACGTGGTCGCATGCTGCCATGCATGGTATTTGTCTTCATCTGGAGCACAATCATTTACGATCCTGTTGCTTGCTGGACTTGGAATGGCTCCGGTTGGGTATTCCAACTCGGTGGTCTCGACTTCGCTGGTGGTACTCCCGTCCATATCGTCTCCGGAACTACTGCCCTCGCATACTCTTTGATGCTTGGAAAGCGTCGCGGACATGGAACCCATGAACTGAACTACCGCCCCCACAATGTCACCCATGTCGTTATCGGTACCGTTTTCCTCTGGGTTGGATGGTTCGGTTTCAACGCTGGTTCTGCTTTGAGCGCCAACTTGCGCGCTGTGATGGCTGCCGTTGTCACTAACTTGGCTGCCTCTGTGGGTGGTGTCACTTGGTGTCTTATGGATTACCGATTGGAGCGAAAGTGGTCGACCGTCGGTTTCTGCTCGGGTGTTATTGCGGGCTTGGTCGCCATCACTCCCGGCTCAGGATTCGTGACCCCTTGGGCAGCCTTCATTTTCGGCGTTGTTGGTGCTGCTGCCTGCAACTATGCGACTAAACTCAAATACTTCATCCAAATTGATGATGCCCTAGATATCTTTGCCGTTCACGGTATTGGTGGCCTAGTAGGCAACCTTCTCACTGGTATTTTCGCAGCGTAAGTTGATAACACCATGTTAAACATATCCTTCAGCCGAATACTAATCCCGAGTGCTTTAGTGACTACATTGCGCATTTGGATGGTTTCACTGAAATCCCCGGTGGTTGGATCAACCATAACTACATTCAGCTTGGATATCAGCTTGCCGATTCCGTCACCGGCATGGCCTACTCTTTTGTCGGCAGCTGTATCATTCTCTTCCTCATTAACCTTGTTCCCGGTCTCAGCTTGCGTGCCACCGAGGATGATGAAATCCTGGGTATTGATGACGCCGAAATTGGCGAGTTTGCTGTAAGTGTCTTCATATTCTCGCATGCAATGTCACTTTCCCCACTAACATATGATCGCCTTGCAGTATGACTATGTCGAGGTCACCCGTGACGTTATCAATGGTTCCACTGCTGAACCCCTAGACTCTTCGTCCAAGCGTAGCACCACTCCCCCAGCAGCTTCCGAGGTGCCCAAGGCGGAATAAATTAACATCTTGCCTCTTATGCTTTGATACCTCTCAAAGTTCTCTCACTCTAATGAAACTTCTCCTTACCTACCTTGATCGGCATCATATTTTTAGGCAGGATAGACAATCAGGCTTCTGTCCACATTGATGAGCTCTATCAGGCTGTACATATTTTGTTTTCCCTTTCTTTTTTACTTCTTTCTTTTCGACTTAGCTTCATACCCAATTTTACAACTATACTAATTAACATACTATCATTTTAATTTCTAAGCCAGCAGAGCCCACAAGGATCCGAACAGGCTAACCTTCTTCCATATTCTTTTCCCCCTCATTTTATACATTCTGTTTGAAACCCCCAACCAACCCCGATCTTTTCTCCCTGTTTGCGCTGCCTTTCAATCAAAAATCCCCAATGCCCTACTAGTACCTTTTTGTATTATATGTATAACCAGTCAATCAAAATCCACGTATTGTTTTTTCCGGTACAGAAAAATAGCTTTTTTAAGGGATCCTAAATATTAACAATAATACTAGTATCTACCTACAAAGTCGAATCTCCAATATCAGGTGTCATGAACGAACAATCTTTCTTCCATTCACAGCCGACACGTGATATAAACCAAGTACCGTCCGTTCCCATCCCTTCCTAAGCTACCTATAACGCACCCCCTCCCCTACAATCTCTACAAAATAACCCCCTTCTGTGTATGTATGAAGAATGTATGTATGTATGCATGGATGAATGTCCACTACGAACACTTTTATTTATTTATCCATCCATCCATTTCTATAGATCGAAACCCCAGATATGGCCAATATAATATGCCTCCCCAGCTAGCTAGCTACCTTGGGTAGATATGTAAGATGTATGTACGTACATTACATACAACAGAGTAGCCTGGTAGCTGGGTAGGTAGGTATTTGGCTACTTAGAAAGTATATATAATCCTCCATCTCTAGTATAATACACGATAGTGTATGATTTCCAAATCAATCTTCCTTACCTAGGTGGGTTTGTATACAGTAAGTCGCATAGAAGCAAGGAGTGCCATATAGTTTAAATTTGCTATCATTACAGTCAATGAGAAGCGTTGCATACAGTGTTGAGCGTTGCGCCTTGAGAGGAATAGGAATTAGGTTTATGTAGCTCCAGGTCACTCCCCTGCATTGCGGATTAGATCGGATGATGCACAAGTGATGCTGACAGCCAGTCAAATCTCCGCAAAAAGGGGGGATGCAGCTTTTAAACATAAAATTGTTGCCAGCCAAATTATAAATGTTAAAATTAGCCTATCAACACCATATCGGGGGGGGGGGGGGGCTAAGACGCAATAGTACCCATAGACTACTTTTAAATATATGCTATTGACTTCAATAGGTTTATTTAAAGCCTCGGTAGGCCTCAAGAAATTAGAAACAGGAAGAAAATTAAGAGCGCTCAAACCAAAACATTTCACTGACAATGACCCAGTACATCATCTTAAGACGTAGGGGACTACATAACGTACGGGCTTATCAAGGGTATTACTGTGAGCAGGTTTCGATTCACGTCGCTATAGACTAGACAAAAATTCACTCTTCACCCTCAAGAATCTCTTCCTCAATGCTGTTGGCAGCGGTTAGCACCAATATTTGCAAATCATTTGGGACTCGAAACTACTTACTATTCCTCCTCTCCCTCGGAGATAGAGGCATCCTGGTACTGCTGGTATTCAGAGACGAGATCGTTCATGTTGCTCTCAGCCTCAGTGAACTCCATCTCGTCCATACCCTCACCAGTGTACCAATGCAAGAAAGCCTTGCGACGGAACATAGCGGTGAACTGATCACCGACACGCTTGAAGAGTTCTTGGATAGAGGTGGAATTTCCAATGAAAGTGGAGGACATCTTAAGTCCACGGGGGGGGATGGAGCAAAGAGCGGTCTGGATGTTGTTGGGAATCCACTCAACGAAGTAGGACTGGTTCTTGCTCTGGATGTTGCGCATCTGGTCCTCAACTTCCTTCATGGAGACACGGCCACGGAAGATAGCAGAGCAGGTGAGGTAACGGCCGTTGCGGAAGTCAGAAGCAGCCATCATGTTCTTAGGGTCGAACATCTGCTGGGTCAACTCAGGAACAGAGACGGCGCGGAAGGAGTAAGAGCCACGGCTGGTCAGGGGAGCGAAGCCAACCATGAAGAAGTGGAGACGAGGGAAGGGAACCATGTTGACAGCCAACTTGCGGAGATCGGAGTTAAGCTGGCCAGGGAAACGAAGACAGGTGGTCACACCGGACATGACAGCAGAGACTAGGTGGTTCAGGTCGCCATAGGAGGGGTTGGAGAGCTTAAGAGTACGCATGCAAATATCGTAGAGAGCCTATAAATAAATTAATTAGATCCACTCGGTTTGCAAATTCCTCTTTTGTCAAAGCAAAATAGTATATACCTCATTGTCGATACAGAAAGTCTCGTCAGAGTGCTCAACAAGCTGGTGAACGGATAGGGTGGCGTTGTAAGGCTCGACAACGGTGTCAGAGACCTTGGGGGATGGGACGACAGAGAAGGTAGCCATCATGCGGTCGGGGAACTCCTCACGGATCTTAGAGATAAGGAGAGTACCCATACCAGCACCAGTACCACCACCGAGAGAGTGGGTGATCTGGAAGCCCTGAAGGCAGTCGCAAGCCTCGGCCTCACGGCGAACAACATCGACAACCTGGTCGACGAGTTCGGCACCCTCGGTGTAGTGACCCTTGGCCCAGTTGTTACCAGCACCAGACTGGCCAAAAACGAAGTTGTCGGGACGGAAGAGCTGACCGAAAGGACCAGCACGGACGGCGTCCATGGTACCGGGCTCAAGATCGACCAAAACGGCACGAGGAACGTACTTGTTTCCGCCAGCCTGATAGGAGAATTAGAGATTCCAATCTAGGTACTTCTCACGACAAGCGTACGGGGACAAACCTCATTGAAGTAGACGTTCATGCGCTCCAACTGGAGGTCGGAGGAGCCATTGTAACTATCCTTCTTATCAGACTTGCCATTCCACCCTCTTATCTGCGCAATATCAAGCGTTGTACTTACACGCCGGAGCCATCGAGGCCGTGCTCGCCGGAGATGGTTTGCCTGTAAAGTCGTTAGTATGGGAGAAAAAAAAAAAAAAAAGAAACCAAAATGGTTTAATTTATATCCATCGAGAAAGGATCAAGAAGGAATAAGGATGATGAGAAAAATTCGGGGCGTACCAGAAAGCAGCACCAATTTGGTTACCCTATCACCACGCATCGTAGAATTTTAGCATATCTCCCGCATTCCCAACCGCTCATTTCGAAACACGTTGACACTTACGCACTGGCCGGTCTGAAGATGAACCTGTTTAATGTAAAAAAGCATCTGGTCAGTATAATTGTATTATTTGTTTAGAACGGGTGGGGTCCCATTTTTGCCCCTAATTGGGAAGGACACCCCCCTCAAGACGCGTCGAACAGGGGGTCAACATACGATCTCACGCATGGTGGAAGGAGGATTAATAAAGGTAACGAATAAAAAGGAGTCGAGGTAGAGGGTTCAATGGGATATGGCGAGATGCAGGCCGGATGGATGAAGACTGGAAGGCCAGAACTGGGGAGGGGGGAGAGGGGATAATAGAGGAGAAGAAGAACAGGAGGGAAGTTGAGGTGGTGGATTGGGTTGGGTTGGGTCGAGTTGAGTTGAGCGGTGAAGGCGCGGGTGTTGTGTGGGCGACTAGTGAGCTGTTCTGCTTAGTGCCTCGTACAAATCAACAAATCACCACCACAAACAAAAGAAAAATATTATTATTTGGAAAAAAAGGGGGGGAAGTCACGGGGTTTTCTCCAGGAACGAACCACACTTGATTGAGCCTCTTTGACTTCCCGTGTGCACGCGAACCACAACAAGTACAAAAGTACACTTTTCTTTGTTGTTTTCTTCTTATTATTTACAACAAGACTTCAATGTTTTATTCCCCCTCATACTCTCTATAGAATCACGAAGAGCGAAAATGTACTCTGGAAACAAGACTCGCAAGTTCGATTCCTTTTGTCAGATTATAGAATACCCACCCAGGATCATCCCCTAAGTTCTAGACTAGACTAGCCGGACTGGGAGCTTTGTTGGGGCCATCATACTTCTCGGGGGTTTCTAAAAATCGCAGAAAAGAAGCAAAAGGAAAAAATTCATAATCTATTAACTCGTCAACTTTAGGGCAGAGAATATCTGCATAGACGCTGAAGAAGCAATGCCTCTCTTCTAGTGACCTAGTAAATCCTCACTGCTGATATTGAAAGACCGCCCGACCTAGCTTATAATTTCCCTTGCTATCTGTAGCAACAACGCGGCTCGTAAAGAATCTTTCCCCGTCTACAATTTCAAAGCCCCAGATCTACCAATAACGCCTCAGTCAGCGTATGCCTTAGCCAAATGAGGAAAAATGGCTTATTGCTTACCGTCTCTGCAGTCCAAGTTGACTTCTCACAACACTCAAACGTGTGCATCCAGAGCCCACTCCCCTCTCCATACTCGTCAGACTGGGGGGGTTCCACTAACCACCCACTACACTCCGATCCATTAGCATCTATTTCCCCTCTCAAAAACCTTAAAACTTTTTCATCCTCGATGCTCACACTGAGCTCGATATCGGGTCGGACGATGCCGTCAGCTCCCTTGGAGCCGCGGATCAATCGACTCCGATTCGTAACTCTCCCGAAGACGTAGTCCTCGTGTACCTGGGGCTGCCAATTGAGTTTTCGCTTATCCTCGATTGAAACCATGTTAACCGGTGTTGTTTGTACAATATCAACATGTACTACATTCATTGTTGTCTCCGGGTCAATACCCGTATAATGTGAAATATGGAGGTAAATGGGGGTAGAGTTGATGGCCCTGCGCAGAACCCAGTTTATTTTTTGCTATTATAAAAATAAGGGTTAGTCATGGCTTCTTATACATCATAAGGCAACCTAATGCGTAGAAGATAGACTTGGGCTGAGCACTAAATGCTCCGCAATATTATTTAAATGGCAGCACCTCGCATGAAATGAAGAACGGGGGAACTATACCAGCTTGAGAATTGTGTCTAGATCTGTAGAAAGACCTTTTTCCTACATCGTATGTCAATATATGGTCTAGCAAGAGAAATAATGCGAACGAAAAACACACCAAGGCCCAACGTCCATTCAAGTCCTCCATTGATGTCTTAGTTGAAGTGACTGATCCATGAGAAATATCCTCTGCAGTCTGATATTCACCCATTTTGAGAATGAAGCCAATGTATATATTCAATTTGGCAAGGGTTTAAAGAGAGGGGAACAATCAGAATACAAGAGAGAAGACAGAGAAGAAAAAGAAAGAAGGGATCTAGTCGAACGAAATTAAGAAATCGGATTGAAGTAAGTAGGAAGGAAAGTCCCAAGATGCAAGATGTAGCATTCTCATCCTCATCCTTTCTATGGCGCAACGGCTTTATATATGCATATTTTGACACAAGAAATCCTTTCAATCCTTTTGCCTTGAGTAAGAGAGAGGGAAATAATGACATGGTAACCAATACAGTCACTGATTTACCTGGCTCTCGGAATCCTTACCTAGCTAGGCACCTAGAAATTGTATACTCCGACTCAGGTTCATGATCATCCACCAACCACCTACCTCCCCATATGTCGTTTCGAGGAAAATCCTGACAGTACCTATGGGACTCAAACTCCTTGGTGGAGAACATATTAGGAATGGAAGGAGCCCTTTTTGTTTGCATGTGATTGATGTCTTGCTTGCTTAGTAGGTAAGTAAGTAGTGACATAATAACTAGGTACTATTAGCTAAATTCAGCTAGAGGTAAATATGTTGGTTAGGTACCATGATTGACCTATCTTGGTGGTATCCCATTAAAATCTATATAATCAGCCACACTAAATGACGGCAGGATCTGCAATTCTTCACATGTTAATTTTTCTTCACTTTTCTACATTCTTATATTTAGTTATTTATTGCCCCTCTTCTTTTTCCTTTTCTGACAAGCATTGTCTTACACCAGTCAATAATGACTAGTTATTTCTAGGTCAATAATGGGGCTGATCTAATATGGCACATTCAAAACTAGATACTTCCTAGATACCCAACTAAGTGGTAGGTACATACACACACGTACTAGGTAGGTATCAGGTGAGTAATACTGAGTAAGTAAGTAGTATTTGTCTGCAAAATAGAAGAAAAAAAAAAAAAAAAAAAAAAAGGACAAATGCAATTGAAATAATATCATCCAATGAATAACATGGTGACTCCCTAATATTGAAAATAACCAAGATTTAAATGAACAAACTACCTAATGATCATAAGTTGCTAGGTAGTAATCATCATTACTGTTTTATTTGGTATACTTAAAATTGTTTATTTTTTTTTTCTTACTTGGGAATACTTGAATTATATACTTCCCTTGGGATAACTCACTTTGTGACCTTATTGAGGTTGGTGTATAATACCTACCTACCTGGTCCATACCTACCTTTCCATTGAATAGAATTAGAGTATGTTAGCTTACATTATAGGACTAAGATAATTACGCTGTAGTAGTCTATTGTGTTTGGCATATTGGTCAATTATCACATGGAAATTTGAATAATACAAATTTATGGGCGGTGATCCATGATTGATGTATACGGACTATTCCTTTTTCGAAGAACTTTAGATTCAACAATAGCAGGGAATTGCTAGAATTCATCCCAACAAAAGTTACAATGCTAAAAACTGCTGCCTAATAGCTTCGTCGTAAAATCGATCTACATCACTCACACTAGTTTGCTTCTAAGAAGGGTTCTCCATTGGGGAACGGTTGCGAGTAAGAAAGCCTTACTTGCTGTCAAGTAAACTTGTGAAACTCCAACTTTCAAATAGCTATTTTTCGTCTTATGAGCCATGTGGATATGGCCATGGAAGGTAAGTGGAAAGGACTGGTGGTGAACAGATTCCAATATCACTGGGATATACTGTTGAAGTACATTGATACGTTGCTATAATACAGTGATTTGTGAAGGCACAGTGAGTTTAGGAGACATTCGACATATCGCCTTAACGCCAAAATATAGTCATACCCTCTTCCTTAGATGGACCCTTTCTATCGTGCCTGGTCCTCTTGGGCATGTGAGGCTTCTAGCCAGTTACCAAACTCATCCAAACGCTGCTCCTCATCCTCATCCTCGGCATCAAAACCCTTCTCTGCCAAAGCCTCTAGGGCTGTCCGTTTCTCATTGGACTTTCGGAACCGCTCGCTCCCGCTTGATATATATGCCTCGACACGGGTTCCCGCAAAGAAGCGGCCGTCCATAAGCTGACAGTCACGGAATTAGTGCTTAGCCAATGTATGCCCCGATTCATGGAAACGATCAAGAAGCTCTTACCTTGACACAATTCTTTGCAGCTTCTGAATCTGAAAAACGGACACTAGCAACGCCCTCGGGTTCCTTGTCGTAGAGAACGACATTAGTTACCTCTCCCAGTTTAGAGCACTCGTCCCGGATATCTTCTTTGATGTCTAAGATCGCAGCAGGATCCTCCTATTCAACCCGTCAGCCTTATCGTGACATTGAGAGCATAGGCTAAAAGGTCCATACCTCCAATTCCTTCAAAGTAAACATGTGTTTAAGGATAACAATCTTATCAAATTTCGAGCTTGTTTCTGGCATGACATAAGGATCATCGTCATCCCAGTCAGCGAGTTTGCTATGATAACCTCTCAGCAATGTGACAATAGAAAACTTAGAGGACAGAGAAAAGAGTCTATACTTGTTGAGTTTTTGAGTCCGTTTGATGATTTTCTTCTTATCCCTGAGGCTGGTTTTAGTAGGAGCCTCTTGTTGGCTCTTGAAGGAGAAGTCTGCAACCTGGACCCGCATTGGCCCATGTGGCCCTGACACCCCTAACCTAAAGTCTGAATCATCCAGCATCTGTATTGCAAGGTTGACGGACTCTGGCCGAAAATACACAACAAGCAATTCGCCCTTGAACTTGCCGTTGTCATCCGTATACATCTTAATTCGCGGTCGGCCGCTGTCAATCTCTTCCGCGATGACACCGCACTTTGAAAATACATCGCGAATCTCGTCAAATTCCGCATCAAGGGGGATAGAAGTGACGTAGACGGCGGTGTTAACGCGTTGCTTTTTTGGCTTTTGGGAGTTGCCCTACAAGGAATACCAGGTCATTGTTAGCTCAGACTCTTCTTGAATAGACTTATAGTGATCACTCGCAGCGCGAGACCCTCTTGGAAGACAGTCAACTATGGGGTACATGAACTAACCTCTTCAGCACTTGCTTGCTGCTTGCGCTTCTTCTTCAATTGGTGCATAGACAATTCCTCATTTTCGTCCACTCCTTGAACTTTATAGGCTTCTTGCTGTTGCTGGAGCAAGTCTTCATCGACCTGGAGGATATCCACAGGCGCACACGCCACGCCAGCCAAGTAATCAGTTTCACGAACCATCCAAGATCCATGCAGACTTAGCCATTCCAGCGTACCCGCAAAAGAAGAGGATCCATCGACGTATTCGGCGTACAGACATCGCCATGGCGATCAAGCAGGGAGAAAAAGAAAAAAAGGAAGCGAGATAAAGGGAAATAAAAACAACAGTAAATAGGCAAGAATTCAGCGGCTAGGAAATACAACGGGGATCATCCAGCAGAGAAAGCGCGCACACACCGTCGGGATCCACCGCTTCAGTACCGTGTCGTAGCCATACTCCTGTCCATCTTCTGTTTCTAGTATAAACTTGTTGTCCAGTTTCGAAAACGATATCCGGGGGTCGCTGTCGAATTCGGAGGGATCC
The DNA here is from genome assembly GCA_027569235.1 of Aspergillus sparsus. Lineage (NCBI taxonomy): Eukaryota > Fungi > Ascomycota > Eurotiomycetes > Eurotiales > Aspergillaceae > Aspergillus > Aspergillus sparsus. The sequence continues at coordinate 158,673 of JAPDES010000076.1, forward strand.
TGAGGGAAACTATTATGAGGCGTAGGAGACCGTCTCTCTTCGTCGGAGGGGTTTTGCAACGCCATCAAAATGGGATTAAAAGTGGTGGGGCAACAAAATAAAAAAGACTTCAATAGAAAAAGAAGGTAAAAAAAAAAAGGGCGGGGGGGGGTTTAACGGGGAGAAAAAGATGAGATCTTCGTAGATCAAGTGAAGAGGCTGCTGTGATTTCTTGAGCGTTTGCGGGGAGACGCTATTGATGCCACGCAGTTACATAAGCTTCGGACAGCTTATTCCCTTTGGCTTCACAACACCTATGCAACCCAGGAAGGCACTTACCGACTGAACAGTGATATGAGGGATATTCCTGTACGGTTCACGTCAATTGGACGGTGTATATATAGGTGTTTTTATGATGTATAGTCTTTCCTTCCGTATTATTATCACACTATACTGGTGTTTCCTTTGGAGAAACCAACTCCAAATTTCTATCCAATCTCACGTAGGAACTAAGGTGAATGTGGAATGATTGGAGGAAATCAAGAAGATTCCAGCCAATAAAATGTATTGAATAGCGAGGTAGTGTTGTGCGATGAAGGACTAGCTAATTGTATCTACCTAAATATCTCTTTCCCCCCGCCATGGATATCGGGTGCGCCATCCACTCCCTATTTAAAATAAGACCTCTGTAGGTCGGAAAGAGATAATGGGGTCCATTATCGAGAGCATCGAAAAAAGAATCATGTCTATAAAGACAAACAGAGTGAAGGAGAAGGGAGGGGTAAGATGAATCAAGAACATGCATCTACTTCGGGTATATAGTTCTTAAAATGGGCAGCGACCAGTGCGCGATGTCTTGAGCTCCTCCATCGTCTTCTCTTGGCTTTGGCGACCCCTACCTTCGAAATACTTGGGCCCAACATCAGGGAGATAGTAGCCTTTCGGGTAATACTTTTCGCCTTCGTCTCCTGGAAGTGGCCGGCCGAGAGCCCAGGTGAGCCAAGCGACTGGGCCCCAGCGATTCCAAATGGTCGGTTTCACATAATATGGAGCTGCATCCCACTGAGTGCTAAAAATTTGATCCTCCTCGCTTTGCTCCTCAGTGAAGGTCGTGTATCGCATGAAGTAAGGACGCGGTAGCGTCAGGTAGCGTAGCACAAACTGGCGAGTAGACAAGAGAAACGAAAAGACTTTTGCATATGATGCAGGTGGTGGGTCAAAACTATTTGGATTAGAAAAGTAGATTGAAGATTTGGAAGTCTCAACACTTACAACATAGCCTTCCGGAGACGATCATCCATTATGTGCGAAATGAACTTCAATCCGATGTGCTGGAGGGGCCGGGGGACCATGTACACCAAGATTGGGGTCGTTTGGTCAGCAGTCTCACGGTTGCTGATGTCTGGAACCATACATTTCTCTTCGTAGTCGTCGCTCCAAGCCATGATTTCCTCTAGCCAATGAAGCCCATCCCGAAACCCAGTCTTCCCGGATGGGAGGGCATCGTAACTAATTTCCAAGCCATCACCCAGGCTTTTCCAAAAAGTGCCGATCGCACACTTCTCTAGGTCAGTGAGTTGACGCCATTCGTACTTATCAATAAATCGGACGGGTTGAGTTGCAAACAAGCCAAGGGTGTACAACATGTCTTCTTCTCGGATTGTGCCTGAATTGCGGTAACCACTATGGATGAATCGAGTGCGGGCAACTGCAGAATGGCCGCGAGGGGCAGTTGGTGATTGGCCGATAAATTCCTGGACGAGGACAACGGTATCCGCATAGCGCTTGAGAGATGTATCAGGCTTGGAAAATTGACTAGTTTTGGTGAGAACTTTGGAGATCGTGGGTATGCCATAGGTCTGGGGTTATTTTGAGGTTAATACATAGGCGACGGGAGAGGGGGAAGAAAATTAGCGCAAACTGACTCGAAAGAGCGCGAACTGCAAGGCTTTGATGAAGAAGAAAGGGAATTCGAGCTGGAGTAAAACTTTCTGGATTTCCCATGCGTCTTCATTCGTCATCCGAGCAAACGACTCACGCGTCGGATAGTTGTATTTCTTTTGCAACCATTTCAGACGACGGAAGCGAAGTATTGATACCAGGAGCGGATAGGCTGCAAGTAGTGGAATGGTGTACTTGAGAAGATGTTGAGGTGAAACGTCTTTGAAGGCTTGCGAGACGATTCGCGAAAGGGCCTGGGCTGTTGTTGCCATCCTACCTAGATGCGGGGGAGATGGATCCTCGAGCACTATTCCGATCACCCCTCAGAATCAAAAGCCACACTGTCAAGTAATTAATAGTCTTATTATCGGTAGGCCTGAGAGAGTATGAAAGCTTTTGTGAAAGATTCTTGAAGTCCATGTAGCATTTAAATCTGGACGGACACCTCGCGCTACCCCCCCACATATTCTTACACCCAAAAACGCCCCTTAAACTGATCTGAGTTGCCAACCTGCGGGCCGAGGACCGCGAGTCGGACCCATCCACGCAGTTTATTATTATTATTATTATCCCCGCTATTATTGCAAGCTATTGTTGTCCGACGCTTTGTATTGATTCCCCTTAAACCTTTACACTTTGTCACATGCGGAGACAAGGAGTTACCTTATCAGCGTCTAAGAAGCTATTGTTAGCAAGGAAGCGTGTGGTTGCTTGCTCTTAAAGTAAGTGGACATTTTTAGTCCAGTTTCTAATGCAAGGCGGGAGTGTGTTTCTCTTCTGGACTTTCAACGAGGAGATGGGCTGATGAGGAGTGGCGTTTTTAATGTGTCTATTCTTATTTGCCTGCCCCTTCAAGCTCGACAGAAAAAGTGGGGATGGAGAACAAATTAATCAAAGAGAAAAAGCTAATTACTGCTAGTCAAATTTCAGGCTTTGAAGGGATCTTGACGATTTTATTCACGATGCAACTCGAGATCAGTCACAGGTTCATAATACATACAGATTCATGACACGTCAGCCTAAATCGCTCTGCTTGCCATATTTCCCCCCCTTTTTGAATCGCAAAACAAGTATGCACATATCAAACCAACGGAATTTTATCTCACTCTCACCACTCTATTTCCATCTTCCACAAAATCAAAATGTGCTTTAAATGTCTATACATGGAGGAGGGGTTTAGGTACTCCTGGAGATTCTGTTCTAGGACCTGGGCGGAGTTATCCTCATTCTCAAGGTCATAGTGGATACTTCAACGACCAATAAACTTCAGTTCCAGTATTCGAAGGAATGGGAACACAAAGGCTGTGAACCCCAGCCCGAGCCAGAACCCCAGATCACAACCTCCCGAAATTGTTTGAGCGATAGGGCCAGTGTAATACACTTGATCCTGTAAATTGGGAAGAAGGAAAGTTAGAAAGAAAATGAATCAGCATTGTGCATTCACAAAGGAAGGGCATCACATACCATCCCAACGATCGCCCCCGCCCATCCAGCCATAAATGCTATCGTGGCAGCAACTCCAACAGGAAGCTTCAGTGGGTTGTTCCATGCATCCCAGTCGTACGGCTTCTGTCGGTGGAAGAGCACAGCTTCCTCTACGACTATGGTGAACCAAATAATGACCCAATAGCCGATGAGTGGTAAAAAGTTCTTGAAAATTTCATAAAGAGAATTTCGACCGCCAATAGCACATGCTGCATAGATGAGAGTACTAACGACAGTGAATACTGGACGGGGGACTTTACGCCAGAAATCTCCGAGCATTTGGAAGTTCATCGCCATTGAATATGAGCCTGGCGCATTGTTTGATACGATTGTCAAAACATTGATGAAGGCGCAAAATTTTCCAAAATCTCCTAGACGATCGTAGGCGGCCATCAACAGGCTCCCTGGGGTATCATCATAAATGGCCTTCCATTTTGGAGAGTTAGCAACACCGGTTCCGAGACCAGCACCGAGAAGAAGACTAATGGCCATCGCCATCCATGCCCCAGCGGTCGTCATAGACCATATTCTCCAGCGCCCGGTGTCTGGTGGGTAGTTAACATGATAATCTGCCGCACCTGGCACCCATGCTAAGCCGACAGAGAGACAAAGAGAGAAAAATGCTAGCCGTTTTGCATTAACTGTATCGGGCGAAGCAGTATATGAACTCCTAAAATCGAATTCGGGCCCAGCAGACCCAATGATAACGCAAAAGACCATTAATTGGGGGAACCAAGCGAATCTATATCCTTGAATATAAGATATTAGCACTGACACGTTATTACAGGGTTGTTGGAACATCTTGTCAAAACATGCCTTTCATAAAATTGGAAAATATGCATGCCAAATGTGGCCACTACTAAACTCGCAACAGCAACAATTATTATCCCAACTATAACGGAAACAGTTCCGTCTGAAAGTTTAGAAAGCAACTGGCCTCCCACAGTTGCGCTCATCATCCCGTATCCCAAATTCGTCAACACATTCAATATGCAGCAGATTTTGTTGGGGCTATACCCCATAAAATATCGTGTCACGATCTATTAATGAGATCAGTTAGCAGTTAATCCATTCCTCTTCAGAATTTATCTCATAGGTGCCATGTGCTTTCTGCGAGGAGGATTGTGCGGTTATATGTGAGTGGGAAAAAAAAGTGTGTGCAGGTGGTAGGTCATACAAGCGTGCGATGACCGCTCCTAGGGCCCCATGTACACATATACCCAATTGCAACGCATCCCAAGAAGTTCCCGAAGATTGCACATAGTGCAGCATCAAGGAAGCTCAACTTCATGACCAACGTGCCCAATGATCCCACAACAATGTTGTTGATTGACATTCCCATACTAAACCATGTAAGCAATATATGGAACGAGGATGATGCGGTGGCTTTAAGACGCTCCTCGAGCGGCACAGGCTCGATCCCGCGAGTCTCTAGACCCTTGATATTCTCTGCCCATCGTTGATATCGTGACTTGCATGCTGTGGTTTCAATGCAGTGACTTCCCTCCACTTCCTGTGTAACGCTTCGCAGAGAAGGAGATCGCTTCTTTTCGAGATCAGGCCCCATACTAGGTCAGAATGGGAAACAATAAGTCCGAATGAGAAAGGGTGGAAGGGGTAAGAAGGACCCGTTTTGGAGGAAAATTCCAAACCCAGGCGAGCTCTTGTTGATTTCCTTGGCCTTGCACCGTCCTCAGTCAGATATGTGCGTAAGATGGGTGGGAGAAGGCGAGAAGCTTCGCCAGAATATATAAGCCGGGAAAAAGAGGGGAACCAAGATACCTTGCCCAGTGGGCGGAGATATTAGAGTCTTGGACTTTATCACCCTGTCTTCTGCCAGCGTGACATGTCTCTACAGCACTCTCTCACATCGACATTCCACAAGAAAAAGGGTTAGGGACACCTAATCGGGTAGCTGCACGGCTCCCCGCGGCCCTTCACAGCTTTGCTCACAAGCAATCCATTTCTTTAATCCAATCAGATCCCACTCGACCAAAAGGTGTGAAAAAGGGAGGAGAGGCAATGTAGTAACTATCCGAGCCGGGGAATTTCCAGGCTCAATCAAGACGCCCTCTGACACCACCCCTTCTTCGTTTCATGATGATGAACAAGAGCTTCATATTAAAAACATGACTACATAGATTAAAGTGTCACCATTACGACATAATCGGCCCTAGAAACCCACGACTCGCAAGCTAATCCCTTCTCCTCCCACAAGGACAGATTGATATTTCATCCAGTCTCCGTCCGCTTACATACCGTTAGAAGGGGACTGACGTATTGAGCACTCTCTACGCGCAGCTCCCGGTATGCTCCAACCACACCAGGAATGATGAACAATGTCGATCAGAGAGTATGTTCCATTTCCTCCCTTATGCATGAGATTCTTAGCATAGTATTAGTTTTCGGTAGCTGGGTAAGTTTATCTTCATCACTTCTACCACTGCCGTTTATTTAACGACTCGGATGAGTCGTGTACTCTCTCTACTAAAAACGCAACATGAGGCCCCCCAAAGGTCGAAATAAATCCATATGTTTTTACCTTGAAAGAAGGAAACAACTAAAGTTTTGGAAAGCATGCAATAGAATGGTCCCCACAACTGAATATCCTTGTATTTAGCTTACGCTGTGAGCCTTCAAACCCCGATCATGAGTGTAGATCCCCTACTTTGGTTAATTCTTGGTCAATGTGTGTACACTGTACACTCACCCTATATACATATTTAATTACCTGTATCATAATATATATTTATAAACAGGCTTTTTCCTGTTCTTTCCATTCCTTTTATTGTTAGCAGATAGCCATAGTGTGCTCAGGCCGTTTCACGGCCTTTATCGGGGCGCCTCGGCGCCAACAATTTGAGTCGTTATATCACAATATTATACCTAGGTATACTTAGATATCTTAATTCTCTATATTATGTTTAAGATAATTACAATTTATACACAGGTTCGCTGTATTTGGCTCCTTGCCTTAATGGTTGGACACCCTAATCACGCCTTGAAAAAGGCTAGCTCCACGCTAGTCCCAAAAAGGTCATTTATTCATTCCCCCTCCTGTCTGGTAAAGATGTTCCCTACGATTTCGCTTCGAACCTTTGACTGAGAGCAGCTCAATATCGTATTGATCTTCCTGCGTACCTTGTGTGCGATTTGAAGCTGGTTTCGGTGAAGATGTTGCTTCAATTTCGAGTATGGACTGGAGCTTCAAGCGGGCCTTTGGACTATGAAGTCTGTGACGTTTCAACCTAGACCGATCCTGCTGGGCTGGCTCGCTGGATGCTTCTGTTAATAAATGGTGAGGTGAAGTTTAAGAGTCCTATAAGCAGTGAACGATGGCGCCATGTGACCCTAATTGCAGTCTATTTTCATGTCTTCGTCGCTCTTCCGTCACGGACTCTCGCTCCTCCTCCCCCTCTATCTCTATACCTTACCTACGGGCAACCGCGAGACTTGCCTTCGTGAAGTTGATTATTACGGAAGGTATATCTCAAGCAAGATATAATCTTCTCCCTTTTCTACAATATTCCATTTAACACCCAGATTGCTGACCCCGTTCCATCATGGCTAGTGATAAAAAAAAAAAAAGGCTATCTTTTGCATAGTGCGGCGGCTACTACAGTCGAAAAGAAACGCCGTCGTCATCCCCTTTCTGCTGGACCCGTTGAAGACGAAATTGGCCCTAGAGAACGCTTGCTGATGGCGAGAGCGAGAAGGTGAAGTACCTAGGTACCTAGTAAGTAATCTTTGCGTTTTTGTCTTCTGGAACTTAGGTCACTGCTAGTGAAGGTAGTTTTAATTCTCAAGGATGGGGTAAAAGCTTAGAATAATAGTTTTAAAGAAAAATATATCTTGAGAACGTAAGAATGAGGGTTGGTTGGAGTTGTAGCCGACACGATGAGATGTAAAAACCAACACAAACAATTGTGTAAAAGTAACAAAACAAGATTTGGGGTCCCTGCTATCTAGAGATAAGGTATGTTAGTTAGTGTGGTGTTCTACAGAGCCACCGGGGCTGTTTACCGAGTAAGCGTTTGCGTATGGGCGTGGGCTCTGTGGTTGTTGTACGTAAAGCAATACTACCGTAGTAGGTACTCTGGAAGTCTGCCCCGGGGGGGGATCATAACAGCAAACTTCCCTTGTATGAAGAATAATAAAGTAACTCTAGAAATAAGATAAAACTGAATGAGATGAAGGTAAATGGACCTGCAAAGATAAAAGACTGAGAGGGTAGAGTATTACTTTATACGGGTAGCACTTTTTTATATTTAGTACCTAAGGTAGAGAGGTCCATTGATTGTAGTTATAGTAGGATGTCTGCAACTCCCTCAGCATATGTATCAGTTGTTAATTTATTGAATTTGAATTTGAATTTTTTTTTTTCCATTCTTCTAGCTATCAATCTAGGTAATCCTCAACAGATCTTTGGATTTTAGTTAATGATATCTTGTTTAAGAAAAAATACTTTTTTAAATATTCATTATTCTATGCCGATCTAGAGGCAGCATTGACTAATTGAGGCATTTGGTGAGATAACTTATAAAGCGACCAAACTAACATTTGACTCAGCACAAAACCATTAGTGTTTGTAGTAAAAGTGAGCGGACTAAGTGATATAATAATAACTAGGAACTTGAAATAGTTGAAGCAATTCTTGGGGATTTCTGACTTTCTCGTACAGAGAATAATGAAAAGATCTAGTACAAGGCAAATTTTAAGGATAAACCACTATTTGAGTTTCGGATTAAAAGCTTGGTATCCCTCTTTTCTCCTAGTTTTCCCCCCTAGTAATACAGGTTTTAGGAAAGACAGATAGTACAATGGTAGACATGGGGGTACTTGTGTAGATCAGCGTCGCCGGAAGACCGTGTCCAATCCTGGGACGGAAGTGGAAACGAGGGAAAAAAAAAAAAAAAAAAAAATAGGAAAAATAACAAGAAGGAAAAGAGCTATTTGGTGGTCTGTATATACAGTTAGAGGGCAGCAATAGAAGACAAACGTCCAGGAATTTGACTAAAAAAAAAAAATCTGGATCGAAAAGCAAACCAGTCCTCACTTGCGCCGAAGGCCAAACCCATGCGAATAGAGTCTATTAATGCAAAGCAAGCGATATAAAATCCCCCCAAGTTACGCCGAACATATCCCTAAACGCTCGGTTGCGGGTGTATATTTGCCGCAGTAAGATTGAAATGAGAAAAAATAAACAAAACAAGGTGTGTCAGCAGGAAAGCCCAATTACTTAAGCTGAGGGTATTGTTTAAATTGATCTGAATCGTGATAGCAGAATGAAGGTGCTGGTTAAACACAGCGGTCTTTGCAATGGAGCATGGGTCTGTGAGAGACTCTCCACTGGTCTGTGTTAATGATGTGATAGGCGTTCATAGTGAAGATATAAGCCATGATATCTTATGCCTGGCTTTGGCTAGAGCGGGATAGCCGAGATGTCGACCTCCGGCTGCGGCTCGATGGTGCGCGAGCAGGGGGGGCATGCTCAAAGAATGGGAGTAGATCTGGGTTTTGGCTGGGAGGAGTTGATGATGATGCCAGATAATTCCCGAGAACGTTGTCATCAGCAGCGGTTGCAGGATGGATCTCAATACCTTGTTGCTTGTCAATGCCATTGGTGCCATTGGGACCAAATTTAAATAGCTCTCCTCTGTCTCCCGGTGTTCTCTCGATCGGTGACCAGCCAGCAATACTACCGGCAACCACACCAGCCATAGCAGCAGCAGGTCCGAACGCTGAGTTAGAGCGGGAGCGTGTGCGCTTTCTAGACCTTGACTCCGGCGTTGCGGGCATAGGTGGTGTACCATCGGTATTGTCCCCAGTTGGAGTACCAGGAGTCGAGCCATCTCGGGATCTTGAGCCACTACGTGACCTCGGAAGGAACTCTTCAGGGTGTTGTAATTTGTGCTTCAAGTTCCTCATACGACCTCCGCGGACTGTCTTGAAGAACTTGAGCTGGTCGCGAATTTCTTCCAATGCAGGATTCCACTCAAATCGTCGGTCCTCATCGGAAACAACGAGCTCAGGGCCCTTCTTGCGTTCCCAGAATGTAGGAATGAGCCTGCGAATGAATTCATCCGGAATCAATCGAATTATGACGGCAACGGGAAGTGAAAGAACTCCCAGAATGAGACAAACTCCCCATTGAGCCCCATCGAGTCTCGCGACGGAAAAAGCATGGCCGCCGATGAAAACAATCATGACCTGTCCGCCAACAATAATAAATTGAATACCAATGAACCATTTGTTTTGCCAGAGTCCTTCAAATATATTGAAGTTATTGTCAAGACGGCGAGAACTAAACGCCATTAGCCAATGCTACTATTCGTAGAAAGGAACCCAAAACGAGATTTGAAGAGAAACACGAGCCAAAGCCACTTACTTCCACTGGTTGAAAATCTGCATCCAAACGAAGGTGTTAAAAACCACGGTTTTCATAAGTGCATCACCATTCTCCGCATTGAAATCGATTATTGATTTCATGATAGACCTTCCCGCAAAGTTCAAAACAAGCGTGACGGCCAATTGATATATACTTTGTCCGATAATCATTTTCCACATGGTCAGGGTAATAAGCGGTGCAGACTTTGGTTCGGGCCTGCGGTTGAGGACGTAGGGAGAAGGGGGATCCGTAGCTGCATGACTCAAATTAGCTCCTAAGAACATAGATAAAAATAAAAAGCTCAAGATGAATACATACCCAGAGCAAGTGCTGCAAAAGTGTCCATGATCAAGTTAACCCACAAAAGCTGTACCGCTGTCAAGACGGATTCCTCATCACCACTAGCCACAGCAGAGACAAACGTAAGAAGCACTGCTGTGATGTTGACGGTGATTTGAAACTAATAATTGCTCAGCCCGTGAATTCGATTCTTTTAGCCATCCATATTAGAACTCACCTGCAAGAACTTCTTGACAGCATCATTCACAGTCCTGCCCCAAGCCATGGCCTTGATGATGGAAGTAAAATTGTCATCCATTAGGATGATATCAGATGCCTCTTTTGCCACCTCAGTACCCGCGATACCCATGGAAAACCCAACATCGGCGGTCTTTAGGGCTTGAGCATCGTTTGTCCCATCACCCGTGACGGCAACTGTCTCGCCCAGTTTCTTGAGTCGAGAAACAAGGATTTTCTTATCATCAGGACTAGATCTGGCAAGAACCTGTAGCCGTGGAATGATCTGGTTCATTTGTCGGTCGCTGAGTTTTCGGAACTTAGGCCCCTCGATTGCAATACCTCCGGGTGTAAAAATGCCACACTCTTGAGCAATAGCTTTAGCAGTCAGGATGTTGTCACCTGTGACCATGCGCACAAAAACACCTGCACGTTGGCATTGATGAACGGAGTCGGTCACACCCGGTCGGAGGGGATCCTGGATACCAAATATTCCGAGCATCACCATATCCTTGAAAACTGAGTCAAAAACTACAAGCGAGCGATCTTCTTCCTGAGTTGGGGCACCACGAGGGGGCCACTGTTCAAAGTCACGATAAACAAGACCAATAGTTCGCAATGAATGAGACGCATATTGTGTGATGACGGAATCCAATGTTGAGCGGTCCTTATCGGACAATGGAGCCTCAGATAGGCCTTGGGTGGGATCCTGAACGATCCTTGTTGACTTAGCCGCCAAAATCTCCGACGCACCTTTAACGAGCATTCGATATTTTCCATTTTCCAGCTTCAATACTGCCGCCATACATTTGCGACCGGAATCAAATGGCACCATCTGGGCAATCGTGGCATTTGCGCGGGCTTCGTTAAGTGATCCTAGGCCAAGGTACGTTCGAGCGAAGCTTAGGAGAGCTGTTTCTGTCTTTGACCCAATAAATGTCATGGCTCCATCCTGCTCCCCTTCAAATGCGGTGGAGTTGAGCACAATCGAATCGACCAGAAGAGCCTTCAGCGAGCTACTGAGACTAGCGGCAAACTCTGAGGGAGACAAGGTACTTGTAGTGTCATCCGCTCGTCCTCCATTCTCTACGGTGGATAAGGAGGATGCTGAAGACTTATCTCCAAACCTAGTATTTATACCCAGAGTGGCAGCGACAGCAGTCATTTTGTTCTCAGTGAGAGTGCCTGTCTTATCGGAGCAGATCGTAGTGGCGTTTCCCATAGTCTCGCAGGCCCTGAGTAGACGTACCAAGTTGTTATCCTTGAGCATTCGTGTGGTGGCAAAGGCGAGTGCAAGTGTGACGGCAAGTGGAAGCCCCTCCGGTACAGCGACAACAATTATAGTAACGGCCACAATAAATATTTGGAGGAAAGCCTGACCCTTCTCATCAGCGCTCCCAAGCGATTTCAGTTGAGCTAAAAACTTGATAAAGAGCACAACAAACAACAGTAGGCCGGCGGCGAGACCAAGCTTAGCTATATATTCAGCAAGCACGTTTAACTTGGTTTGCAATGGAGTGGTTTGGCCCTCGTCCTGGAGTGACATCATTGTCTTGCCATATGTCGAGTTTACTCCAACTGCCGTAACTAGGAAGGACCCTACGCCCTCAGAAACTTTGGCACCGGACACAATGAATGGATCGAGTTTTGAAAGGTTGTCATGATCCTCAATAGCTTGATAGACGTCATGTGCAGAGGTTTTGCGTAGCACATCGGATTCACCTGTGGCAGAGGATTCATCACATTTGACGTTGTGACCGGAAATAAAGATCCCATCGACTGGAACAAGATCACCGGGCTCTAAATGCATAATTTCGCCCACTAAAATATCATAGATAGATATTTCAATCATCTTTCCAGAGCGAATCACTTTAACCATTCGGTCATCTTTTTTCTTGTTCAGTTTCACAAATTGACGCTCCTTTTGCCAGTCATTTGCAGCCCCCACTACTACCACAATCAAAATGGCCACAACAATGGCGACTCCTTCCACCCACTGTACTCGCGGTTCGCCTGGTGCCGCGCTCACCGACTGATAGATTCCTAGAGCAAGTGATACAATTGCAGCAACTGTCAATAGAATCAAAACCTTGTCGTTATATGCAATCCACGCCAGCTCCAGGATGCTCTTGGTCTTCTTCTCGGGAAGCTTATTCACGCCGTAAACGCGTCTTCGGTCGGCGTAGGAGTTATCTCTGTGCTTTGAAGGAGAAGTATCTACCCTCGTAGGTGATTGAGGCAGCTCGGAGAGAGACTTCGGGGTGTCAGGGGTTCGCTGGGTTGTTGCATCTTCAAAACTAACAACTCCGTCTAAGTTGGTCTCATCTAGACTTAGTCCACTGCGCAAATCTGTCCTTAGCCCTTTCGCTAGCCCAGAAATCCCACCAAGGGCATAAAATGCGCCGAGACTCTTAGGATTCAACAACTTATTCAACTGCCCAGGCGAAAACCCGAATTTGTTATTCTCCACTTCGAATTCAGCTTCTCGTCCGGGATCTGGCAGAAGGGCCTCCTCAAAGTTTTCGATGGTATTCTTTGATGAATCAATGCGCGAGTGGTGTCCATTAGATGAATGCGCCTCCACGCTGTTTGAAATTGCCGAGTTGTTGGAGTCGTCTGACTCTAAGGAGTTTCCGCGAGACCTAGCGCCCGGAACAGCTAGAAAATTAGAATGAGACATCGACTCCGTCATCTTGGAGGCAGGGGATGAGATATTGTGTGGTGAAGTCGGCCTACTATCGTGATCTCGAGCTTCAGAAGAGGCAAGTGAACGGATCGAAGGGGCAGAACGCGCATCGGAAGGCGAAACGCTACCGTTGCTTAGAAGCGCACTTGTGTCTGTGGTATCGACATGGTTGGCGGATAATTGCATTTGTAATGTGTCCGATAGTTGTGGTGGAGGATGGGGATTGCGGTCAGACGAGGTTACAGCGGAAGTATCGATTGTAATGGTTGGGGCTCGCTCCCGACGGAGAGGAGTCGAGGTTGGCTGCCTTGCATCATCCTCATTTGGTCTCAGATCCGACATTGTCGCCCAAGAAATCAGCCACTCCGAGCCAAGGAGACAGAAAAATCGGAATGACCAAGGGATATTGATATCAATAGGAATGCAGCCCCAGGAGGAGCAATTGGAAGGAACGCCGTTAATACATCAACACAAAGAAGGTGAAATATTATACCCAAAGCAAAGCTAAGGTTGTCTCTCAAAATATCAAATACTCAGGTTGGCGTGGTTGCAGGGTGCTCTATCAGCTGCTCAATTTATGGGTATAAATGGGTTAATGGCGTAAGGGTGGGAAAACACGGAGTCTGCTGTTGAATGACCAAGCTCATCTCATGCTCATCAAACACCTGAAATCCATTAAAAGAGGGATAAAACAGGGGGTTCTAGGAGAAGAACAAAGGGAATGGCGAAAAAATAAATAAATAAATGAAAGGAAGTAAAAGGTAGTAGGATAAAGTGGAAGAAAAAAGAAAGAAATGCTGAAATCAAATGAAAGCTCCTAGAATGAAGTTAGCCCAAGTGTGTGGCAAGATACAAACTGAGTCAGTTCAGCAGGCATAGTACTGTTTACAAATGGCAAATTCATCAAGAGAACTAGCCACCTGCAGGTATGGAGATAAAACAGAGAAGGTGACAGAGATATACCTTACAATGAAGCAGACAATAATGGGGTGGAGAAAGATGGCAGGGTTAAAATGAATGAGGTGAAAAGAGTTGGTTGGTGATGGCAGTAGAAGAAGTTTACAACTTACCAGAGCAGGTATCTTCATGGTGTATTAATTACATAGTGCATACACAACAGTGTCACTCTTGCACTAACTACGTAGTAGGAGAGTCTAGGACCCTGACAAGTCTTTTGCTGAATAAAGCCAAAGGCCAATCACCTCCCACATCCTGTATCGAGACCCGTCCTCTCCATCGAGATCCACTGCATTTTTGACTGGTAACTACTGAAGTAGGTATGGCTCTCCGTCAAACGGAATTCCACCCCCATAATTTACTTTCATTCTGTTTGCAGGAAACAACTCACGATGGACGGTTCCAGTTCCAGTTCTAGTTCCTACCAGGTACGAATCCGTACCTTGCTGTACATAGTCGTAGGTAGCATGGATGATTCTTTGCAAATAAACTATTACTTACCTACCATAATTAGGACTTCTAGGCTGCTATTGGAACTTTTCTAACCTTCTATGCTTCTTGAACAAGCTTGAAACGGGAGAACACACCTCCTATTTATTATTATTATTACTCAGTGTAGTCTAATAATAATGGGACCATGGGTAGGCTTCTCGAAAATTGCCACTAAAAAAGGGAAATTAGGTCTGTAAGTACCTAACTAGTAAGGTTTTTTTGCGTCTGTGTTTCTTAAATGACCTAGAATGCTCCAGTTGGCTGTGAAGCTTCTGATTCGCACCCTAGCTGTAACTTACTCGTTGTTTGTCTTTGCACTGCCTCAATTCATTTTCTCACTTTATTTATTTTATTTTATTTTTTTTTTAAAAAAAAAATTTGTAATAATAATAATAATAACAAGTAATAAATTTAAAAAAAAAAAAATAAAAGAGGGAAAAAAAAATTACGAGGCCTCCCTAGTTTCAATGTTTATATTTCCTCTTCTCTCTTTTACCTTCTTAATTACTATGGCTGAGTACTCCCCCTTATCTGTTTTGAAGAAATAAAAATTTATGAAATGCATAATTAAGTTCTTTTTTTTTTCTCCCCCAAAACAAAACAATAAAAAAAATAAAAAAAAAAAAAGGCCCAACAGTCAGTCTTACATGTACCTTTTTCAATAAAACACTCAAGAAAAATAAATAGAAAATAAATAATAAAGCATAGATTCCTAGAGTAACTCCGGAGTCCACCAGGATCCTTTCTCCTCCCATCTATTTCCCCAACTAAACGATAATCATCCTCGCCCACAAAGTTTCTTTCTCAAGGGAGGAGGAAGATCCATACATATGGCAACTATCCTTCCCCCTCCCAACTTTATTTCAGAACGATTTCATCACACTTAGGATCTCCGTGTCATCCATGCATTTCCTAGAAATTCCTCTCCAAGAACTTGATTTTTGATCGAAGAGGCAAATTAGATGGGTCCCAAA
Source organism: Aspergillus sparsus (assembly GCA_027569235.1). Taxonomy (NCBI): domain Eukaryota; kingdom Fungi; phylum Ascomycota; class Eurotiomycetes; order Eurotiales; family Aspergillaceae; genus Aspergillus; species Aspergillus sparsus. The sequence continues at coordinate 174,091 of JAPDES010000076.1, forward strand.
ACTCTTAAAACTCCATCCAACGCTTAGGAATAAACCAAGACTTTGGGCCAAAAAAAAAAAAAAAAAAAGCATCCTTCCCAAGAAATGGTATATCAACAACAGAGTCTTGCGCGACTTGAGTACTGGAGCCCGATATTAAGGCAATCAAGAATAATAATAATAATAGTAGTAATAATAAATATTAAGATGATTTTGATTTATTATGATGCCAACGTAACCGTCACCGGAAAGTCTCACCCACCCATTCAAGTCAGGAGAGAGAGACAGATAGCCTTAAACCGGCTACTTCCTCCTCTTCATCCGATTGCAACTCTTACTTTTATACTTACTAGCACCCTCCTCCCTCCCGAGTTAGTGGTTAGTTACTACCTAACTACTGGTGACACACATGCAGCGATAAGGAGGGGTCTCTCGCCCGTCTTCACTTGATCAGACCAGACCAACTGAAGCGATATAATAGTACGGAGGTAGTTAGTGGCAACGACATCTGTCCACGTACTTCGTGCACCCAAGCCCTCTCAAGATCGTAAAATCAACCAATATTGGCCTAGTGGATCGATAGTTGTAGAAGGGAAGTAGTTAGTTTACCCCTATACAGGTGCCGAGAAGTTCTTTTCCGGCGGTGGGAAATCAAGAATCTGGCCAAGTGCGGTCAGGTCAACAACAAAGGGTGATGCAGTCAAAACGAAACAACAGGCCTCCAGCATTGTAGTGCTTGGCAAAGGGGGCTGTGCAAAATTAAAAAAAAAAAAAAAAAAAAAAACTTTTATGGAAATCGTTAATTAGCTCACCCCAGCCAGTAGTCAGTTAGTGACCCCACACCAGCACCCACCTACTCTGTCTAATTGATTCAATTCATTATAGGTAGGGTGGTGATTTTGGGCTGTTTTCTTCTAACTACGTACTTACTCCTGGCTGCTGCTGCTGCTGCTGCTGCTTCTTCTTCTTGATGGCCCTGCTTTTTAGACCAAATTTACCCCCAACCTGATTGGTGAGGAATGTGTGCAATTATATGCCTCACATAGCTTATTATTAAGGTATTATTATTTATTTCAGGTTTTAAGGGGGGTAAAAACAACAAGGTCTGCTCACACTTACTTCATCATCAACTAGGTTTCCATTTATTCCATGTGATTGGAAGAGGAGGCAATTTAATTCAGGTTTCTTCTTTTTTTTTTTTTTTTTTTAGCTCAAATAAAGATAATAGTCTATTTACTGAAACATGCATAGTTACATCTGTATAATGTTCTTCTAATAATTAGAGTACTCTTAAGTATTCCATATATCGAATATCATAATATGCTCTTCCAACTTGGACATCAACTCCTAAAACCAACTTAATAGTTTTAATGCTGTAGAAAGAGAAGAATCTTGTATATACTAATGAGGTAAGGGTCCTACAGTTTATTAAAGTTTATAAAGTAATAGCATTAATACCCAATCTAAAAAAGAAAAAAAATAAATAAAACATATAATAATTGGTAGTACCTTTGCATATTATTATGGATACTTGCATTCCTACAACACTGTAGAACAACTAACTAACTTAATCAATAAAAGGTAAAGGAATACAATATATATACAAAAAGAAAAAGTTTTATTTAAATAAAGTCTCATATATCTAGGTAATATTTGGGCAAAAGGATACACAGGTTCTTCAAGAGATTAAGGTAGGTAAAAGATTAAGTGAAAATCTTTAGCTAGGTAGATAGCGAACTACATACACGTAGAAAGTTATCAGATCAAATCTATTAGCTAGTCCTTGATTAATTTGTGTAATTACAAACCTGACTACGGGGCAACTACTTATTAAATATTTTGATTAAAGTAAATTAAACTAATCGACTACTACACAGTAAGTGGTGCCCCTATTCCACAGATGTACATACAATACAAATACAATAAATCCCCTATTTTTGCCAGAACTTGTCATTAAAAGGTTAATTAAATATATATAAACATAGAGTGATTAATCCATTATGAACTGAATGGTTGTCTGTTGCTTCAAATTGGTTGAAAGGAGATAACTTACATATATAGTGAGAAGTTCAAGGTTAACTACTACACCTACCTACCTACCTACCTAGGCTAATATCTCAGCTATACGACCTTTTACATCTCTGGGAGACTCAGGTCGCCTACTTCTGACTAGCCTTTACTTGACTTGTTGATCATTCATTTCATCTTGACAAGCACTCTTCAAGGCTAGAGGCAAAGACCACTTGCTTCCCTTCATACATCCCAGCCATAACTCAAACAAGGAAATTTGATCCTGACAATGCTCATATTAATATTGTCTCTGGTAGACTACAAACCGGTGATGAATAGCGCCATGATAACACTCCTTTTCAAACCTGTCGAGATGCAATTCCACCAACCCATCCCAAGACATTATAGAGGAAAGACAAAAGGAAATAGCGTAGAAGGAATCAGAAAAAGGTAATAATAATAATAATCAAAGGAGAAGAAAATAGGGACGGTAATGTACAGTATATCAGCCCACCATTAACCTCATACATTTATTCTCGCTGTGCCAAATGGGGCATTTCATTCCCGTCTTCAGCAGTGGCTTTCACATCCCAGATACTCAGTGATGTTCCACCCAAAAGCCTTGCCTTAGATTTATTGGGAGCATTTACCATAGCCTTACTTGACAAAGCAAGTGCATCCACCAGCTCCTTCATCCGTCGGGAGGCTGTAAAACTGCGACTCAGACTCTCATTTTCGGCAATCTCTACAGCCAAGCTCATACACTGGACCAAAATATCGCTACTAATGAGATGAGCCGAGTAATACAATGCGCTGTGGTAATCGAGGAAGAACTCTGGGATGTAGGCATTTCGAATCTCCTCGAGTTCGTTTTGCTCCGCTTCTATAAATCCCCACCACAATTAGCTCATATTCCAGCTTATCATGAGTTATTAGCAATTTGATCTTACCATCCACGGCCCCAGTCAACCAGTCGGAGAGCACAGCATCAATGTGCACACCGATTTCATCCAAAGCATCTTGTAATTCGCCCTTCAGGTCCTTCATGGTTCCAGAGTCACGCCGGCGTTTGTTTCTACCGAAAGTGGTAAGTATAGGCGTAAAACCGAATTACTAGTACGAGGAAGGGAGTCCATATACATACCTGTCAATTTTCTCACATAGGATGGCGAACTTTTCCAAGGCGTCAAACCCGAGCGTAAGCTCTTCCAAGTCACGCATAGTTTGTGATTGTTCAACAAGAAGCCTCGTCTGGGTGCCAGTTGGCCCTTCATTGGATGTAGACTTGGTTCGTTTATGCGGAGATCCAAATATTCTTGACTTTGTTGGGCTAGAAGGCTCGGGAGTTCCAGGCTGGGAACCATCCTCAATATCCACAGGGAAGTCGGCCACGTCAAAACCAAATGACTCTTGAGATATGTCCGATAGGCGCATACGTCTACTTAGCTCCCGGGCGGCGGGAATTTTACCAGTAGCTAGAAGCACGTCAGTGACAGATCTCTCGCTACACCAAAGAGAAAGGAAACGAACCATAGAATCTCCGATAGAGAAGTGCGCCAAGGTGGCAAATCCTCCCCCATTGCCCGTCGACATATCGAAGCCATTCAAGGCTACGTATGATACGCTCGTCTACTCTCGAAATATCTGTTCCAATAAAGTCCTTTTTAACAGGCACCAACTCGCGGTGTCCATCCTTACGGCTTATAACCTTAGGATAGCGCACAACATGCCTTGAATGATCAACAGAAGAGACGCTAGACGTGATCCAGTTCCACTGGTCTCGAAGAACAGCCTCGATGTCAATACCATACTTTTGCATAAGTCTAGCTTGAAGCTTTCTCTCCCTAGGATCAACAATTTCGATCAGAACCTGACCCAAAACTGAGTATGTCAGTGGTGTGGGGAGTAGAGAGGCGTAAAGAGGAATTATGTCGACAATTCCAGCCTCCTCCAAGTTCGCAATATAACCAATCACATTCACCGATGCGGTGTGGAAATATTGAGTATCGTTGCGAACATAACCAAGCGAGTTAGCAATCACGAAGAGGTGAACGGCAATTCTCAAGGCATCATCGTCTTCGGCGGCGATGAGCTGGGAATCATTGACATAGGTTGGAGATAGGTCAGGCACGAAGTTAAATTGGTCCGACTTATTGTTCGCCACTTGGGAGACAGCCATAGCCAAAGAGCTAAAGAACAAATCGTAGCCTTTCCCTAAAATAGCCGCTTGTATCGTGCGGTATGGATTGCGCGCCTCGCCACCAACTCGATCGTTACCTTTTGTATACTGGACAAATTTATTAAAGTCGGAATATCCAGCCGGCTCGGGAGTAAATACTGCAGAAGCAGTAGGTGAATGGTTCAGCTTTCGCTGAAATTGCTTGCAGAAACCGCGATATCGGGAAAGGACAACATTATTGAAGTAAACATAAAGATAATCATCCCAGCTCTGGCAGACTTTAAATGCCGCCTCTGTTTCGCCACAGAGCAATGCGTAGACCGCACGCTCAAAGTCCTCGGTGTTAGGATCTCGTGCGAGGCTAGAGCATGCAGCTCGCCAGGTATCTTGAGATCGCCAGTTCATCATACGGGTAGTACCATCATCGATAGGCGTGTTCTCTCCACCAGAGTTAGAATCAACACTTGAACCACAAATGCTGACAGCTCGCCAGTTCTCTAGCCGTTGGGCGGACCATTCCCGAATCTTGGTCCAATTCTCGCCTTGTCGAAGCATCTTCCAGCAGGTCATCCAAGTGGCACGCTCGTAAAATTTGTCCTGTTTCTGAAGGTTCTGTTTTTGACGTGTGACAGCGTCAGGGTCTAGCTGTGTAATTAATGGCTCTGCTTGCTCGGACGTAAGCAATGAAGCAGTGATTCCTGGGTCATTTGGCTCAAGAGGCTGGGGCCAAGCTCGCAATCGCTTCTGTCCCTTGATAGTCTCTTTGGTGTAAAGCCAACCGTTACTCCATAGTCCCTGACCTCGTTCGGCTTGTTCTTCGAGTTCAGATATCAAGGAATCGATGTCCTGAGCAGAAAATTGAGCGGTGTGCTCCAGCCATTTCATAGTAACCACACACTCCACCGCGTACTGGTCTGCTTTAAGAAACTGCTCCCAAACCTCACGGTCAGATGAATATCGGTGGAGCCTTTGAAACACAGTTTCCTGCGCCTGCTGAAAGCTTGCTCTAGTGGGCGGATCATCGATACTGATCAGGTTAAGGAGGAGCTGCCAAGTATTTGCCTCCAACTGCAGTCGCTGAAGCTCTTCGTCTGTTTTAGGGTCATAGGTTGCTGACCCGTTACTCCTACCAGAGCCCCATCCTGTTTTTGCGCGCTTCAAAGTCTTCTGTCTTGAAATATCCTCAACGGCGTCTTGCGCGATGGTCTGGTAGCCTTTGACCAGTTGGTAAACTGCCTGGTAATTTCCAAAATCATCTCCACGATTGCCCTGGTGTTTGAAACGATCTAGTTTTTCTGCAAAGGCTTCGATCTGGCGCGTAACCCGATCTGCAGTATGGCGGAGGGGATGCAATGCCTGCTGCGCACCTGCGGAGGTGAAGAAGTCTGGAGCAGTCGCGTCAAATCCGTCTAAGATATGGTGAGTCTTAAGTCTAGGCGGATAACGAGAGAAAGTCATACTCTGTCCATTGGTGGGGGGGCTAAGGCTAAGAGGCGATTCACTTCTGTTCATTTCATCCGTGGAATCGTTCTCTAAATCCCCGTTTCCTTCCGCATCATCCATGTCCTCGTCATCGTGGTTGCCTTCGAAATCCTCGTCCTCATCCTCATCGCCTCCAACCTCCTCTTCTATGCCTTCCATAGGTGCATCATCGTCATCGTCATCGATTTCGATCACTGCTGGATCAGTCTTAGGTTGCTGGTTGTGCTAAAAATGACGGATAATCAGTAAGTGTTCTGGTAAGAAATTAAAGCTTGACCACAGGGAGTTACATTTAGCGGCGTAAATCCAGTTCTAAAACCGGTAGAGCCCGTGACTCTAGTCAGCGGAGCCATGAGTTGAAGGGATAGAAAGACCAGCTTCCCGGGTCAAGACAAATAAAAATAAAAATAAAAAGCAGTGCTTTCGGGCTTCTTAGCAGAGCTTTAGGATCCAAACTCTTGCTACTGCGTTGATCCAGCATGAATTATTGTTGGCCGGGCGGCGTGTTTGGGCCAGCCATCCACTATTCCTAATATGTACTAGCGCGAGAACCCACGCATTGAAAAAATCTGGATTTTTGTTTTCCTTTCCTTTTCCTTTTTCTTTTCTTTCATCAAATGTCTAATAGGCAATCATTAGAGTCTCGGAACGAGCAGTTTCAATCTTCGTTCAGGCTAATCAGCCTCTCTGCGTGCTCAAGATTGTCTTAGAGCAATTATAGCAATTCTTATAATCCTAGCTCTTCACCATCTCATAGAGCTCAGACTCCAAAGGAATTGTTACAGTCTCATCACCTCTTTTTCGCCTTCTCCGAACCAACGATAATATCTTCCATGCCTCTTCTTAGGCATACCAAGCCAAAACATGAATGATAATATGTACACCTCTTTCAAGTCTATAGAACCAAACGAAAAAGTAGAAATCTTAAGGGAAAAAAAGGTCTTTAAACAGGTGGCGCCCGTTGCTTCATTCGGAGTCGAAGCAGACTAGGCTTGGGACAGCTTGGAGTCTTTGCATCGTCTCCTTGCTCTTTGTAGAAGGAATTACAGCATTCATATAAGGCATTGATTTGAGATTGGCATTTCTCTTCCTGGTAGGAATTCTTCGTCAAACATGCTAAATAGGTCAGTCATGGTTCGAGAGAAGTGCAGGTAACCAATATTCACCTTGAATGGCACACTGTTGATGTGTTAGCGCAATTTAAATGAGTACCTTTTCGGTAGCATTTGAAAGTAACCTACAGCCCGTGGGTGGCATGGAGGGTCAAAAGCAATGTCTTCTTTTATTCCACCCTGTTTGTGTGTTACTAAGTACAAGCACTGCCTAGGGTTGGAAATATATATAAAAGCCGCCCTTACCATCGGTTGGAGATATTGTGTAGCTTTGTCAAGACTAGGACTGGATAAAACAACAAAAGGAATATGATGGCTCTTCCGAAGCAGGACCGAATTATGGAATGGCTTTAGAATCTGGATCACCAGAAGAAGGAATAAGAATTCGGATCTGGTTCTATGATAGCACATGGTATCTCACTAAAAGTATATACGAAGGGGCACACTGACGACATTAAACTTGCGCCGCAAAATAGATTATCCGTTACTTTTCACTTGGTGGGGGCTTTGATCGCTTTCCCATCGCCGCTTGCTAAATCCGCCAGACCATTGTACTCATTTATATTCTCAGCTGTCTCTCATCTCCTCTTTCCCTCTTTCTCTCCTTCTGCGTAAACGCATAAAGCCATCAATCTCGGCCCTCCATCGTTGCTCTGTAAGCTACACGGGTTCATTCTCTATCCTACCCCGCATCCTAAGACAACTGAATTGTCTAGACAGTGACGAGGCTGACCGGAATTTGGTTGGAGACAGTGAGCGCTCACATCCGTTAACCTCTTTGTATCCCTTACCACATCGACAAATATGGCAGACTCGGGTCCTGGTGGCGAAGCTCCCCCTCCAGCTGTTGAACATCTCAACATCAAGGTCACCGACAACAACAATGAAGTTTTTTTCAAGATTAAAAGGTCTACACAGCTGAAGAAGCTTATGGATGCTTTCTGTGAGCGCCAGGGAAAGCAACCATCCACAGTTCGTTTCTTGTTCGATGGGACCCGTGTGCGACCCGAAGATACCCCAGATACGGTACGTTTTGTTCTAAATCTGCATCCTCCATGATGATGATATCATATATGTTTACTAGTGTTATTATCATTTTCATATCTTCTTCTTCTCATTTTTCTTGAATATATAATGACGTGTATAAATTTGTCACCATTTAGCTCGACATGGCCGACGGCGACACTCTAGAGGTCCACCAGGAACAGATTGGAGGTTAAATAGATTTACTTTCATTACGACGATATTCTAAATATTCCTAGCCGTTTCTGTTTCGATATGAACCTCCGTATTTCCTGGCCTGTCACATTTTTTCCTCCCTATTTTTGGTCAATTTCCTACTTCTTCAGCCGCATTTGATTCAAAAAGACATAGGCGCAATGGTGTTCGCGATAGGTGTATCCAGCTTCGGCTTGGACCGTGGGGGGCTACCTTCTAACTTGAACTTTTACGTTTCCTTGTTGGAAACTGGGGGAGGGGAAAGGAGAAGGGGGGAGGAGGTCTATGAACACTCTAGAACCTGAATACAAAAGAATTCAAGTTCAGTGGATACTATCGGCACCAGAAAGCTTCTAATTTATTCATGCTGACCTATCGGTTTTAAACCCGCTAGTTAAGTGAATGATCATGACATGCCAGTGTCTTCTCGGTGCTAGGTACAGTACTTCTTGCTCCAAAAAGAAAAAGGAATAAAAGATTACTAAGATGGCAGTAAAAAAAGACCTTAACTGCCTATGTAGTGTACCTGTGGATGTATGGATGTGCCCCGTACAGTGTAATATACATTGGAGCCAATACTTGTATCTGTAGAGACCATGATTATGAGTACAATAAATTATCTGCCTAAAGAGGTACAAACGATAGGTAGGAACCTCAAATCTGTAACAGAACAGTAATAGGAGTGTTCCTGAATGCGGAATGATTGACAAGACTTCATACGCACACCGTCTTTCCCTTCCCAAAGCATAACCCCCCCCGCGATCGGCAGAGAGGAGTCCCGCTATTAATTCCTCTGGTCCCGCTATCGTTTTCCTCTTGCGTGACAACCACGTTTTGACTTTTCTTCCCCCTTCCTTTTTACCCCTCGTTCCTGTCCACCACTTCTGCCTCCATCTTCAGACCTCCCAATTTTCTCCTCAATCCATAAAAAACATGGCTACGTATGTTCCTCTATCCTTATCTCACTGTGATCCCATCTTATGCCAAACCAGCCCCACCTTTCCCTCCTCCCCTTCCAATAAAAAAGAAAATCAATGACAAGATCGGGAAGAAAAAACAAAAACGAAAAAGAAGACAGAACCAATTGACTCACATATGAGAAATTTAGAAACATCACTTTCCACGCTGCAGCCCTTACCCGCGCTGAGCGTTGCGGCCTCCGCAACCAACGTGGTCTCACAATCTGGCTCACGGGTCTCTCCGCCTCAGGCAAATCTACCATCGCTGTTGAGCTCGAGCACCAGCTTCTCCGTGACCGTGGTGTGGGCGCCTACCGTCTCGACGGTGATAATGTCCGCTTCGGCCTGAACAAGGACCTCGGATTCAGCGACAAGGATCGCAATGAGAACATCCGCCGCATTGCGGAGGTTGCGAAACTCTTCGCTGACAGTGCTACCATCGCCATCACCTCTTTCATCTCTCCCTTCCGCGCCGACCGTGACACTGCCCGTCAGCTGCACGAGGTTCCCACCCCTGGTGAGGAAACCGGCCTGCCCTTCGTCGAGGTCTTCATTGATGTCCCCATTGAGGTGGCTGAGCAGCGTGACCCCAAGGGTCTGTACAAGAAGGCCCGCGAGGGTGTGATCAAGGAGTTCACGGGTATCAGCTCGCCATATGAGGCTCCTGAGAAGCCCGAGGTTCACATCAAGAATGTGGATCTGCCTATCCAGGAGGCTGTGAAGCAGATTATTGAATATCTGGATTCTCAGGGTTATTTGCCTCCTAAGAAGGAGTAATTGATTTACTTTTTTTCCCCTCCGTTTTCTTCCTCGAGACTAGAAAGAAGGATTGCTGGGGGGCTAGACCACTCTTTCCCCCAACCCCCTCCTTTTCTTATTCTTTTATGATGCCCTTTTTCCTTGGATATAACTTGATTTACTTTTTCGTTTGGGCCTTTCCTTTCTCTCTCTCTCTCTCTCTCTCTCTCTCTCTTTTTTTTTTTTAATCTCCCATTTTGGGATCATGATATAGCTGGACTTCTTTTGGTAATGTCATTATGCTATAGATTTGAAGAATTGGAACGTGCAGATAGACAAGTGTTCTATGCTAACTATTGTCTGTACATATAATGAGCTGGAAAACTAATTTATATTTCATATGCTCTATATTGTCTCTATTCACTATCAATCGCTCGTAATTGGACGTGAAAAATGACGAATGTTATATGTACGCTACCAACACTGCAGGTATCCAGGAGGTCTGCAACAGTACCAATCAGGTAGGAATAAGAACAGGGGGAAAAAAGCGCAAAAATCATCGATATACAAGCCCATCCCCATATGCCCTTAACCAAATGCCTATCATTTAATTTAATTGAACTCAAAGTCATAGTACACGTAGGCTGTGTATTCAGCACCCCCACCTTCTCCACCTGCATGTATTTCATTTGGGTCATCTTTCTTGACTCGGCCCTTCTTGTCTCGACCGAACGCATTTCCGGCTAGATATGAGTATTTCTCGTCCATGTTTCGCTTAGCCTTATCAGCTTGCTTAGAAGTCGGAGCCTGCAGAATTGTTAATTTTGAGAGTTTCAATTCACCTGAAGAGAGAGGAGAAGAAAAAACTAGCAAGACAGATGAGGAGGAGGGGAAGGACAGAACATACCCGAATAAGAGTGCAGACAAAGTCTAGCGGAAGTCCATATCGTAGCACAGTCTCGACAAATACCCGGAGCACTAGTACATGCATCCATACCATGACTGCCTCACTCCATGCTGTCCGGCCGAGCCGAAGCGTTTCACCCCAGAGCTTACGCTCATCCCCGCCCACTCGCTCAACCTCTTTGCGCTCCTCTTCCTTACCACCTGCCACGTATTTGAAGTCACGAGGGATCCATTTTTGCTCGCGGCACTTGTGGACAAACTCCGCGCTGTGTTTCCGGAATGCGGTAACTGCGTAGAGCGTAAACTCGTCGTCCGAGGCCACGAGTGTTGCAGATCTAGGGACAACCATCGGTGCGATGGTTTCGTATGACTTGAGAAACTCTTTAAGCTGCTGGTTGGGAACCGCGACAAGGTGTGTTTCGAGATACTCCGAGTTTTGAACAATGGTGCGTGGGTCGACTACTGAAGCTAGGGATTTAGTGGATAGGTTGCCTCTAGATGAGCGGGAGTTAGTGGGAAGAGATTAATATTTAGGTGACTGATAATTATCTTACGTTTGCTTCCGTTGGAGGGTAGCCAAGGTATTCTTGACTTGGTTGTATTGAGAGTATTTCGATCGGATATCGTTGTCGATGCTAGCTGCCTCCTGTTTGACGGGGGTTAGCACGACCCGAAGATATACCACACTTCTTTTGGTATTGTATTCCGAAGCAGCGTTACCTTTTGAAGGAGATCGATTAATTCCGCCAGCGGCTTATCGGCACGATACTTCACTTTGTTCCAGGAGAAGGTTCGGAGATACTGATCCGCAGGCTCTATACCCTAAGATGTTAGCGACAATCCACTCTGGATGGCTAACAAAGCTAGGATATGCCACGTACTGTCATTGACGGCCTTCATCTTCTCGATTTGTGCCTCGTCTCCCTCTAGGATATTTTTCAACGCATCACCGACTTTGGTCACGACGCCCTGGCAGGCAGTCTCGAGCTTAGCCAGCTCATCCGCTTGTTGCACTAGAGCATCAAGTGTACCGATCTTGAACTCAGGAATCGGGAACGGGGCTGCAGATCCGTTCTCTGGGGCGACCGTGGTAGATATGGCGTCGATAGCATCGTCGCGGTGGTGAGAGGGGGTAATAGACGTGGGGAGGGAAATGAGGAGGTACTTGGTGGACTTGGACATGGTGGACGATCGGAGTAAGGGATCGCAAAGACAAGGGGGCTAAAGGGGACTAAATTAAAAATAATCTTTCTGTTGCCGCGCTCAGATAGGCGAGCGTAGGGCAGCTAATCTATGAAATGATGGGGGGGAGAGGGGTTTGAGGGGAAAGGGAGTGATGTAGTTTAGTTGTCGGCTTGAAGTGTCACCGAAGCTATGGTTGGCGGAGGCGGTCGGGGAACTTTAGATAAATCGATGCTAATTTAGCAAGGCTTTTTTACACTATTTGTTAATAGTGTAGCTATGCTTTATCCCCTCATTCTCATATCTAAATTATACACAATAAGATAAAATAACAGGAGTTTTACTAGGAGTTGATTAATGGTTAGTAAAATAAATCAAAGGTGGATTCACTGAGTCTAATCCCCGGAGAGGGAGAGAGCCCTTCATGGACTGATTAAGTATGACACAACTAGCCTAAAAAAAAACAGCAATATATACAACCTAAAGCGACTTCCTCCGTTTATGCGCCAATAAGAGACTAATATTTATATCTGTATATATATAGAGAAACATAAAAATGATGTCCTAACTCAGCCTAGTTGGTCACCTTATAAAGACTCTGCATAACCTGGAGGTACAGTTAGCTTGTCAAACGTCGGCTTAAAAAAAAAAAAAAAAAAAAAAAGCTAAGGAGAGCATACCGCTGCTTGTTTAGGCTCCACAAATAGAGCCTTCGCTTCAACAAGGACTACCGGCTCCTTACCCTCCTCGGGAAGAGTTTCAATGCGTCCCTCCACCCAAGCTTTGCGGCCTTCAACCTTCACCGTCTCTGCCCGCAGGACGACGTATGAGCTAGCCATGGCAGGTCTCCGGTAGTCAACGTTCAAATTGGCAGTCACAGCAACCCTATTCGGTAGAGCGGGGAAGCAGCATCGTCCCATTCCCTCGTCTAACAACGTAGCTAGAAGCCCGCCGTGGACGATCCCTGGATGACCGGAGACACTCGGGCCGAGATAGAGGATAGAAACCAGGCTCTTCCCTCCCTCTTCGCAGAAAACAAAGGGCGGAACAACAATTCCTTCGGGGTGTGAGAGGGTACCGGCAGTAAGATTGCGCTCCCGTAGCTTCTCCGGAATCTTCATATAAGGCCGAGATTCGACGAAGGCAGGGTCTTCCCGCAATGAGATAGCTAGCGGATGGTTGCGAATATGACTGTCTACCTCTTGAGTAAATTCATCGGTGGGGGTGAATGCGGTGAGGGTTTCCTCATCAGTGAGAAGTGTGGCCGTCATCATGCGAGAGACAGTTTGTTGGGTCTGGTAGGCTAATCCAGCAGCGAATGCGACAACAGCGATGGTGGTGAATCCAGCAAAGCGACGGAAGCGAGATTGCGACTTGGGGGGTTGGATTTCAATCGAAGGTGTCGAACCTAGGTAGTTATGCCAGATTCCAGCCTGTCAGCTCCTATGCACCACTGGCTCGGGATAGAAAGTGGGAAGTATGTACCGGGAGTAGAGTAGAAACGCCGGGATGATAACTGGGGGGATGAGATCTGGTGAAACAAGGCAAATCTCTGGGCTTTTAAAGCAGGTCCAGAAACTCGGAGCCTGGCCATAGTGGAGACTGCCCAAGGAAACGTTGAGGATGGGACCCCTGGCATGATAACGAAGGCCGACAAAGAGCCGTGTGAGATAGAAAGGGAGAATAAGCAAGACAAGGTAAAGACAGGCAAGAAGAGATTTATTCAATTTTAATTTTAATTTTTATTTTTTGAAGGAGTGTTGAAGAGGAGTATGTAGCGCTAGAATGCTCCCATTTGAGTCATTTCTCCCCTCATTCTGTTGGAGCCTTTCGGTCAATTCAAGAGGATTTCCATTTTGAGACGGAGAAGATTCATCGCCGACGTTTGATGTTGATTGGCTGATGGAAAAGCGGAATTCTTGACGAACCTCGGCAATCGAGCAGGTACCTTACCTTATGGAGGATGTCTAGCCATTATTACATGGTTAGTAACTATTTACTGGAAAACTTTAATTAAATAAATAGATTAGTGATCGATCCCCATCCATTTTTTTTTTTTTTTTTTTTTTTGTTGTGCACAATGGATAAAAAAGAAGAGAGAAGAGGTAGGCATTATATACTGAGAGCAACTTGGCTGTGCAACCTGCATTGAATGCATCTATTATTAACTGTAACTGACTGCTGGGTTTGCATAAATTTTAATGTGATACCTAAGGCTTTATTTTCCTTAAAATTGCTCTCCTGATGTTTACATAACAATGTTAAAATTCAATTATTGTTTGTTTTGACTTTTTATCCTGGGAGCTGAACGCTGCTAGCTCTATCATACAGTAAATGACAGTTGTGTAACACAGGTTCTAGGTGTAGTTACATGTATAACAGGTGTCTAGAAGAGGTAGCTCACTACTAGAACCAGGTGCCTGCCTGATTACCTAGGGGATGATACAGAGGTATTATTACATAATACCTGAATGCCGACTGTTGGTGTGACTTGTAAGTGTATAGAAATTGGTTGTTTATATTTGTTCTTCAAGCTCCATCCAATTCCACTGTCTCTATTTCTCTTTTTTTTGGCTTGAATTCCTTCGATATATCATGTGGATCATAGGCCCCCATAAATTATTTATGGACCAGCATCTCTGGAAATAAAAATCTCTTCTAGACTCTGAATCGGGTGACACTGCTCGTACCCCTGCAGTTCCCCGATGCAGCTCGAGGTGCCCCAATAAGGCACAAGCTTAATCTATGATCGACGACCGGGGCTACTGATCGTCAGGGGTGCACACTAAATCCCTTCTTCCTAGATAGGTATTAGTTTGATGATTATTATGATTATTATGCACTGAATACTGATGCTACATTTCATAAATGCCGATGAGGAATAGCTATTCATTAAAGTACCTTTTCCCGCCTTGAATTCCTTCCTCCCTTTCTTCACCATGGAGACATGCCCGACCCGCATGCCAAAAGAAGTAGAAGAAGAAAGAGAAGAAGGCGAAGAAGAAAAGGAGAAGAAAAAAAGAAAGAAAAGGAAAGAACCCTCGTACAACCTACGAGGCGATCCTTGACCATTTATCCATCTATATTTTTTGTTAGCGATTTTGTTATTTTCCATGGCCTATTGGACTCGCATTTCGCTCTTACTGACCATTTCGGTCGCTCAAGGCAGAGCATCACTTCCTACAACTCTCATTGACGACTATGATGTTTTGCAATATGTTAACCCACTCATTGGAAGTGCTGACGGAGGTACCTACTTGCTCTTATATCTTCTCTTAACGATAATCTCCCGTTACCTGATGATCGGATCCTAATTGCTGCAAAGGAAATGTCTTTGCTGGTGCATCGCTTCCATATGGGATGGCGAAGGCAGTACCTGATACAGACTCTCAAAGTAGACAAGGGGGCTTTGCATTTGACGGCAGCCATATTACTGGATTTTCTAGTCTACACGATTCTGGAACTGGAGGAAATCCTTCACTCGGAAATTTCCCTCTCTTCCCTTACACATCCTGCAAGGATGATGATGTCAATGGCTGCGTGTACTCAAAAATCCAGCGAAAGACAACCTACAACCAGGAATCTGTTAAGTCTAGCCCTGGGTACTTTGGGCTAACCATGAGCTCAGGCATTCAGGTTGACATGACTACAGCCCACCACACATCACTCTTCCGCTTTCGTTTCCCCCAAAGCGACTTGAAATTAAGTCCCTTGATCCTACTAGATCTCACAGACTTGTCGGATTCTCGGCAGGATAACGGAACTATCTCAGTTGGTGCGGAAACAGGTCGTTTGACCGGTAGCGCTCGTTTCCTTCCAAGTTTTGGTAGTGGCTCATACGTTCCGTATTTTTGTGCTGATTTTCATAGTGACGCTGGAATTCGAGATAATGGTATTTTTGTTAATTCACGAGCAAGTATTGATATAAAAAACCTCACCGTTTCCAGGAGTATCAATGGATATCCTCTCCCGGTTGGTTTCCTTCATTCATGATTATGGATAATCACCCCAAGTTGCTGACAATAATTAAGGCGGGAGGATTTGTTCGATTTAATCCTTCTACTAATATCACAGT
The DNA here is from genome assembly GCA_027569235.1 of Aspergillus sparsus. Taxonomy (NCBI): domain Eukaryota; kingdom Fungi; phylum Ascomycota; class Eurotiomycetes; order Eurotiales; family Aspergillaceae; genus Aspergillus; species Aspergillus sparsus. Next base: position 189,931 of record JAPDES010000076.1, read on the forward strand.
TTATGCCCGGGTGGGCCTGAGCTTCATAAGTAGTGAACAGGCATGCCGCAATGCTGAAAAAGAGATTCCAGATTTCGATTTTGACTACACCCTGTCTACGGCTATTGATCAGTGGACGACGAAGCTGGCTCCTATTCGGGTGTCAAGAAACGGAATTAACTCTTCCACCTTAACAAACTTCTACAGTGGCATTTACCGAACTATGATCAATCCACAGGATTACACAGGGGAAAATCCGCTTTGGAAAAGCACGGAGCCGTATTTTGACTCCTTCTACTGGTATGTAGCTCTAAGTAGCCAGGATAGACCTCACCTAACACAATGCTAGTATTTGGGATTTGTTCCGCTCGCAGCTCCCATTTTTGACAATTATGGACCCCTCTTCGGTAACTCGAATAGTTCGCTCGTTGATCGATACTCAAAGGCATCTGGGTTGGCTTCCTGATTGCAGAATGTCTCTTTGTAAAGGTATACACCTTGGTATTTTTCTCCCAGCTAATAAGACTAACGGGGGTGCAGGGTTTACACAGGGGGGCTCTAACGCAGATGTTGTCCTTGCGGACGCGTATCTAAAGGGGCTCTCTGATGGAATTGATTGGGAGTTAGGATATTTGGCTGTTCAAAAAGACGCCGAGGAGGAGCCGTATGACTGGTCAAATGAGGGAAGGGGTGGATTGATGAGCTGGAAATCACTCAACTACATCCCGGTACAAGATTTTGATTACCTAGGGTTTGGGACGATGACTCGAAGTATATCTCGTACCCTGGAATACGCTTATAATGATTTTGCTATCTCGAAAATGGCCCGCGGCCTGAATAAAACGAATGATGCAGAAAAATATGAAAAAAGATCGGGATTCTGGAAAAACATATTTCGAGAGGACCAAACCTCATTTATATCTGGTGTAGACACCGGATTTACAGGATTCTTTCAACCTAAGTATTTGAATGGTACTTGGGGATACCAGGTACTGCCTTCACCCCTTTCTCCTTTTGCTAATATATTTGTGGTAAATTCTCGGGCATTACAAGCTAAATGTTACCACAGGATCCGATAGCATGCTCTAACATAGATACGAGCAACCGAGCTTGCTCTCTTCAGAACAACGCAGGAGAAACGTTCGAGTCTAGCATCTGGGAATATCAATTGTATGTTTTCTGAACGATCTAGCAAACATTGTTTATAGCTGACTCGCTCTAGTTTCGTCCCGCATGATATGGCTAGCTTGATTACATGGCTTGGGGGGCCGTCTCAATTTGTTCGCCGCCTCGACTACTTGCATGACAAAGGCATTACTTATATTGGTAATGAGCCATCTTTCCTTACAGTCTTCCAGTACCACTACGCCGGGCGTCCCGGAAAATCTACATCTCGTGCGCACTTTTACATCCCCCGCTTCTTCAGCCCCACTCCGGCGGGATTGCCAGGCAATGATGATTCGGGCGCTATGGGTTCATTCGTCGCAATGACTATGATGGGACTCTTCCCGAACCCAGGGCAGAATGTATACCTCATCACTGCTCCATTTTTTGAGGCAGTCAGCATCAAATCCCCCCTCACAGGCCGTACAGCTACTATCCGTGCGATAAACTTTGATTCAACATACCAGAACATCTACATCCAGGCTGCCACGCTGGATGGTGTTCCCTATAGTAGAAACTGGATCGGTCATGATTTTTTTACTGAAGGAAGAGAGCTGGTTCTTTTCTTGGGTAAAAATGAGAGTCATTGGGGCACTGGAGATGCAGATCTACCTCCTTCCTTATCAACAAGTGGGGTCCCGTCATTCGCTTCTCCGTGAATGAATGAATGAATGTGGTGACCGAAGAAAGTCTTGACTGGTTGTCGGAGAGTTGGGAAAGGGTTGCATACATGCACATTTTAGACCGCGAATTTCCTATGGTGTTGTAGTTAATTATAATTGAATGTCTATATCCTTATATTTTATTTAGCATAAACAAGAAAATACCTTACTGCGAGGCTCTTGCATGATAAATGTCCCGTGCGGGCTATAACTCTTAACTTAGAAGTGAGCGAGCCATGACATGTATTTAGGGCCAGATGTGCACGTGATAGAAATAAGTAAGAAGATGCAATTACTCTTAGAAAACCTCTGATGTGTGTCCACCTGTCAATGAAGAAATGAATAGCTAAATTTGATAGGAGGTAGAATAATGAAACAACGTCTGTTTATTACAGCTCTTTCCTTTTCATGATTATTTGAGAACCCGTTGAAGGCCAATTGACCGCAAGCATATAAAACGGGGTTGAAACCGTATCTTCACGATTTTTATAAAAAAAAAAAATAATAATAATAAAAAATAAAGGGGAATCGTAGTTATTTACATGAAATAGTATCATAACAGCCATGAGGATAGGACAGCAGAACCATAAAAAATATCTATGTTGTATTTTTTTTTTTGTGGGGAGAAAAGGGGCGGGTTTGATTAAGCCTTTCCACGATAAAACTTGCTCTCCACCCAAGGCATACCAACAACCGTAGCCTTACGGAGCTTATTACGGACCAAAACACCAACTTCGGTGCCCTTTTTATGCAGACCGGACTTGACGTAACCCATGGCGATGTTGGTACCACCGAGAGTAGGGCTGGGCAGACCCGAGGTGATAACACCGATTGGGGTACGGGATTCATCATTCAGATCGATGACAACGGCACCCTCACGAGCGGGGGAGCCCTTCTCGACGGTAAAACCGACGCGACGTTGTTTGAGGGTTTTGGCGGGGGAGGCGAGCTGGGGAATAATTGTTTCAGCGCCGTTGAAGGAAGGGTTTGCAGGATCGCGACGGTCTTTGCCGACGACCCAGCCGAGGGAGGCACCGGGAGGAGTTTGGGCAGTGGAGATGTCATGGCCGTAAAGACACATGCCGGCCTCAAGACGGAGGGAGTCACGGGCAGCGAGACCGGCGAGACGAACGGTGTTTGGGTTAGAGAGGAGGAGCTCGGTCACGGTGGCGGGGAGAGAGGGGGCACCCTCGGTGGGGATGGAAATCTCGAAGCCGTCCTCACCGGTGTAACCGGTGCGGGAGATGAGGAGGGGTTGCGGAGTGCGGGAGCCATCGGCGAGAGTGAGGTAGAGGGAGCGGCAGTTGCCGAAGTAGAGGGTGCTGAGGTCAGACTCAGGACCGTCACCGTGAATGAAGGGCTGGAGAGCCGCCGCAGCCTCTGGACCCTGAAGGGCAATGAGGGCGCGGTCTTCGAGAATCTCCCAAGTGATGCTCTCGGGGCCGTGAGCTGCTTTGTAGGCGTTGATTTCTGCTTCGAGGAAGGCTAGATCCTCGTCACGGCGGCCGGCGTTGGTGACAAAGTAGAAGGAGTCCTCAGTGCGGCGGGTAATGACAGTGTCATCAATGATGCCACCAGTTCCTTCTTCGAGGAGACAAGACAGCTGAGATTGGTCATTCTGGAGCTTGTCGAGTGATGAGGGGGTGACTTTCATCAGAAGAGGTAAGGCACCAGGACCGCTAAGTTGATGTTGAACCCTAGAAAAGTTTGAGATGCGGTTAGCTATGATTTTTGAGGAAAGTAGGAAAAAAAAAAAAAAAAAAAAAAAAAAAGGGACGATAAAAGCAAGGAGAGGGATCTCGAGTTACACAAACTACAATCGGAGATTCACTTACATATGGCTCACATCAAACAAACTGGCCTTTTCTCGCGTCCACTTGTGGCTTTCGACGTGACTGAGATCAGTGTATTGGAGGGGCATGGAGAACCCCGCAAATGGGACCATTTTTGCGCCATTGGCAACGTGTAGGTCGTAGAGCTGTGTCTTCCGCAGAGGAGCAGAAGAAGCTGGAGACGAGGCATAACGCACACTACCGTTGGGGGAGGATAGAGTAGCTGCAGCAACGGGGAAGCGGAGAGCGCGGGCCTGGAGCGGAGAAGTAGCAAGCTGGCGCGGGACCAGATTGAAAGCACGATTGCCAGCTGTAGGGGCGGCTTGGGAGAAAGATCTCGATCCCAAGAGGCGCACTCCTCTTTGGAGGGGTCTGGCTGCGGACATTATGGATGATTTACAAGGAATTGAGTCAGGAAAGAGTGAAGAAGGAAAAGAAAGAGGGAAAAGGAGGAGAAAAGAGTCCCTCCGAGAAAGCTTCGTGAGGGCCCGGTAAAGTCACGTGGCGATAGGGAATTCCCCGCGGGAATTGAGCTGAGGCGGTATTTGTATTTCAACCCTCGATTCACGGTCTATTCTTGCAAAAATTCAAGGCAAATATAAATAGGATCTATATGTATATACACGCACGATTGTGTCCCTTGTCCTACCCTCTATAATCTAATATCCTCTATGTCATGTCGTGTTTGGCCCTCCCCTCTAGTGTGGCGGTGAGAGCTCCAGATAAAAAAAAATATTTCACTCGTTATGACGTTCTGTACAACGAGGAGCTAATAAAGTGTGAAATAAAACGGTATTCCTCGGCTCCACACTTCTCCGTCGCAAACAATTCTTGGCTTCGTCCGCGGAGGATGTCCTGCTGTTGACCATAATATTTGCAGCTTTTTGAACACCATCTGGGAAAATGACGCTGGAACCCAGAGCCTATAAATGAGCGGGAAATGGAATAGATATATCTGCCCCCCACGTTGTCCTTTTAGTCAATCAATCAATCCATCACCAACCCCGAGGGTCGTTTTTATTGTTCATGCTTCGGAGGATCCACCTCCGTCATACTCATCCATTAAAAAGAAAGAGAAGTGATTACAATGCAAAAAAAATATGAAGTATATTACACCGTCATTAAAGTCCATTAGAGGCGCAAGTGAAGGGACTGCCCACAGTTCCGGCTTCGTAGTTCAAGACCACACTTTTGACGGAGGCCTATCTCAGATTAACTGAGGTTAGTATTTTATATTTCCTGGGTTTGACTGGTGTGGGTGGAAGAGGAATTGGTGACTTACATAAGTTCCAGGTCCCAGGAAAAAGATCCCTGTTAAGATCAACCCGACATTGACTATCATGCCGGCCCATCCGCGAAAACCTCGTTTCTTGTAGAAGCCTGGTCCATAATCATCATACCTCATTCGAAGATATGCCACACCCCAAAATATAAACCCAAAGAAGGAATCAAAGAGGGAACTCATAATGGAAAGGAGATCAGAGAAGAAGGGAATGACCTCGGCGATGATAAACGCCAGAATCCACAGGATTGCCAGGATCCCTGTCCAGCTTGCCCATCCGATCACGGTGTGGTTTCCCTTGTGACGGGTGCCCTCGAAAATGCGGAAAAAAATGAAACGAGCGGACACAGATGCGTATAAAACTCCCAAGAAGATCAACGTTGGGATCATAAATGAGAATGCGACCTTCTTGTATACTTCATCCCCTAACGAGCCAAATGCCGGAGCAGTCATATACTGATTTCCCGTGTATACATATACAATGGAGCCGACCAAACTGAAGACAATGACCTCTGCAATGGTAACAGCGGTAACGGACTTCCAAAACTCCTTGGGTTCCTTCATCTCTGCGATAAAGCTGGGCAAGGTGATCTGACCGATAAAAGTATAGCTTATATTTAAGAAAGCACTCATACCAGAAACGAAGGTAGTTCCAGCTACCGGAACGGCAGTAAAGATAGGCTCACCGAGCTTTTTGCTGTAACCCGCAGGGTGGTCCTCAACTGCAGAGAAGATAAGAGCCAACATAACGGAAATGAAGGTAGTGATTGCCGATAAAGTTGCGATTTTGGAGAGAGTGTTAAATGTGCGAGGAAGCGAGAACACCAAGGATATCATTGCTGTCACAAAGGAGAAAACAATAGTGCAGGTCGAGTGATTCGTGATCGTGTTGAGATACTCGGCACCGACTAAACAATGCAAGCCCTGATTGAAGGTTAGAGTTACTCCATCTAACAATAATGGGGTGTCTATGGGGGAATGGACTATACCTGGATGAAAGTATTGTTCAACAAAAACATGGCTGCAGTAATGTACCACACAACTTTCGAGCCCCAGAAAAGATGTTGTCCAATATCACAGACATCACGGACATGGGGATGACGAAGACAAAATTTCCTACTCATCATTAGCTTTCTATTCTAGTACATGAGGGGATTTTTTTTTTCTTTCTTTCTCCCATCAAGACAATGGATTATCCATACCATATGATTAAAGACGTATAAAGAACAGTCATTGCGATGACGACCGTCAAGATCAAACCGGGCACCAAACCAAGGACAGAATATGACCAAGGGAATGACATGATAGCAAGACAGATGTATTCTGAAAAAAGCAAGGCTGCCGTCTATTCCTTTGATGATTAGCACTTGCTTAATACTTTGTCTTCTCTTGGGCCATATTTTCGTTTCTCTTCCTCTCTCTCCCATCTAACTATAATGATTATAGGAAGGAGGGGGGAGGGGGGAGGGGCCTCATCATATCGCTGCATACCTTCTGCCAGCTGCATGTTCTATACTTGATCGAGTTTTCGGATTCGAGCTCAATTTGTCTTCCAACTTCCCCAGACTCTGAATCAGAACCACCTTCGGTGGCTTGAGTCTGATTTTCGATATCCTTTATCTTTCCAGCGGAATCATCTGTGAGAGATGACTGGTGGTCGACCTCGGTGGTCTTAGCTGCTTCGAATTCTGACATTCTGTCGAGCGGACGGCCCAGAGAAGGAAGAAATTGGGAGAGTGAATGAAGGTCGCGTCTAAGGTTTCTGAATGCATGTACTATTCCCTGTTTTAAAGATGATGATTGAAAATCAATATCTAGAAAAAGGATTATAAGAGTTAGCTGAGAAGGGTAAGGCGACAAGACAGAAATAAGTTAGGTGGGTAGGTAGTAATTATTAGTGGTAGTAGTAGTGTAGTAGAATATAGAACACCGCAGAGGGCTACGAAAAAGAAAAAATTCGGCATAAAGAAAGAGAAAACGAGGGGGGAAAGAAAGGAGAATTCATATTTTACCTGTGATGTTAAAACAAGGGCTACCTTTAGTAAATACTAGGAGATGGTATACTGAGTGAGGGAAAGGCTGATAAAGTAGAAAGAAGAAAAGAGGCAGAGGGAAAAGAGTGGGGAAGAAGAATAAATAAATACGCAGGTGAACAATGCGCACCCAAAGAGAAGAATACTAAGGTCCTAATAAGTAATTGCAACTTGGAAGGAGAATCACAACACCAAGAAAAGCCAAGATTAATTGGAGGGAGGGGACGGGGCGTGGAAGGTGTGAAGCAAAGCCAAGCGACAGCCCCCAAGGCTTAATTAAAAGGCGAGGGACTTGACTAGTGTTCTTAGGATGATTTTGGGGAGGGGAGTTAGCGCTACCTAATGCTAATAATGCTGCGATACCTACCCTGAGAGTCTACTAGGTAGGTAGGTAGGTATGTTTTAGTTAACTACCGAGATGATTTGATAATAATTGCATTTTAAACTGGGGCCCTCGAGTACCGAGGAATCGAAATTCTCGAACAGGCAAAAAGAAGAGAGCCAAAAAAAAAAGAAAAACATAAGACTGCATAGTGCAGATGATTTGAGTGGTTACAATTCCAAAAAAAAAAAAGTTCCCCTTCTATGTCCAATCATGTCAGGGCAAACTTTGTCCGTGACCAATGCATTGGGGGGGGGGGGGGGGGCGATAGAAGGAAAAAAAAAAAAAAAAAAAATTAATATCCAAGGTTGATTATGGTAGGCAAGGAATAAAAATCGAGAAAAACGATAATAGGGACCGTTTAGGGAATCACCATTAATGAACGAATGTTTTGGGTTTATAATCAACCATAAACTGCATTCAGCTGTCCCGCCCGTGGTTTTTGAGCAACAAACGACTTAATCCGACCCAAAAA